>JAVSCE010006522.1:0-17467 GCA_032199065.1 Smutsia gigantea
GCAGAGATGCCCATACCCACCTTCCTATCTCCTTTTCCTCCAATTAAAAAAGAAGGGTAACAGCATCACGTATGTCTTGACTAGGTCAGAGGCTCCTGCCACAGTACCTGGTGAGGCCGAGCTGGCCCAGCCTTGCTCCTGCTCCCCATCCTCCCCACCCTGCTCCTCACCTGCATCATGGGAGGCCAGGGCTTGTATCATCCGGCCTGCACTCCAGCGAATCTGATAATCGGGACTACTCAACATGTGCATGAGCAACTCCAGGACCCTTGGGTCTTTGAATACCCCAGTGAGGGGCTCGATGCTGGCGTAGGCGCTGAGTACATGGACAGTGTGAAGCAGAGGAGCAGGAGGGATGGTGCCCACACACTCCTCCAGCTGCCGGAGGGCCCTCTGGATCAGACACTTCACATCAGTTTCCATCTCCCCCAGCACAGATTTGTCTAGAGCCCCAGCCTCCCCTGCAATCTCCTGGGAGGGCCCGATGACCTGGCCATCCTCGCCCAGCATCTTGTGGCAGTTGGCATAGATCTCATCGTTGGACATCCACAACAGGATGTGCTCAGCCTTGCAGTCCACTTGGCTAGAGCCCCCTTCTCCATCGTCCCCACGCCTGAGGATAAGCCAGCGGATCTGGTACTCAGGACGCCCATCCTGGCCCACCCGCTGGCGGATGAGCTCATCTGGGTAGGCATGCAAGCCAGGCCCCAGGGGCACTCTGAATTCCCTGTAGCGGAGTTCCCCCACCATCCTGGCACCTGGGACACACAAGGAAAAGAGAACAGGCAAGCTAGAGTGAGGGGGAGAGGTCAGACTATCAGGGACATCCAGGAGTTGGGGAAGCAAATGTGGCAACAGCTGTTGGGCTGGCTAGGGTAAAGCACGGCCCAGGAGTTGCCTGCTGCAGTCTGGGTGGGGCCAGGCCTAAGTAAAGGAACACTGGGGTGTTTGTTCTAAGAGAACACAAAATTTGGGGGCTAAAAGGAGGGTCCAAGGCCCCGCAGCCTAGAGTGAGTTGGTTTGGAGCAATGGGAAGGGGCAGTGGGGGCAGGGCTGCCTTGAAGTTACAGCGGAATCCCAAGACCCTGGGATAGGCAGCAGCAGTTCTGAGATAAATGAAGCCCAGAGGGGTATGTGTTTGCAGGCGTTAGGGAGTGAGACCCCAGAGTGTATGGGAAGCTAGCTCCAGTGGTTTAAGCACAGGAGCCTGAGTTGCAAAGGCAAGAACCCATAGAGTTGGTGGTGGAGTGAGGGAGCAAGGCGCGATGGCTGGGAGGAGGGGCTGATGGACTGGGGGTTCTGGACCACTAAGGCTGGGGGGGACGGGGGGGGGTGACGCGAGGCCCAGGGCAGCGTGCACAGGAGACCCGGTGGATAAGGGGCACCAGGCTTGGTGGACCTGGGTGGAAGACCCGAGAGGCCGGGGGCTCGCGGCAAGGTGCGGCGGAGGGGGCTTGGCTGCGTGAACTAGAATCCCGAGGCACCGGAGGGTGGGGGAACGCGAGGTCGGGTGAGGGCAACGCTCAGTGGGCGAGTGGATGGAGGAACCCAAGGGAAGGAGTAGGGGTAGGGGCCGCGGTGGGGCTCTGGCCACCTCAGAAGTCGATGGGGGTCCTGGTGCGAGGTTTGTCCTTCTCAGAGCTAGGGACGCAGCGCAGACGATGGCGGCGATGCTGGCAGAGATTTGGGCCCCGCCTGGGCCCCCGAGGGGGTCGACCTGGAGAGGCGGGAGGGGGCGTGCCAGGGGGCGTGGCGCGCAGGGACTCAGGGCCCTGGGGCTGGGTCACTGCAACCACCCGCACGCAGAGCCGCGGCTGTGGCGGGGCGGGGCGCAGTCTAGTCCCAGCCTGCGGCGTTCCCGCCCAGCTCTCGGGGCTCCGCCGCCCGCCCGGAGCCGCAGCTCATTTCCGCCAGGCTTAGCGGAAAGGTAGGGGCCCTGTGAGAGCGCCGGGGCGGAGTCGCCGGTGCCACCGCGGCGACGCGCAGCACCTCCTCCGTACCGCCCTTTCCTCTTCCTTTTTGTCCTTCCCCCTGCCACCGGAAGTGCCTTCCCTGTTTCCTTAAGTCAGACCTGGAAAAGACCTTGGAGGTCATTTATAACCCCCTTCGCTCTTACACGTAAGGGAACTGAGACAACGGGGCAGCTGGAGATGAGGGAGGAGCAACCTGTCTTTGCCCTATACTGCCCTGTCCTTTCTCCTCCCCGCCAGTTGTGTGCTCCGGTCTTTTTCCCCGGTCCAGTATGTACCATACTCCCTTCCAAAAAAACAGTAACAGATAAAATTGGGGGTCTATTTTATTAGAGTCCAGGAATATCAGCTTTGGGCAGCAGCTGAGGGCAGCTTCACGTAACTCTTCATTGGGGGCAGCGGCCGAATCTTCCGGCCAGCCCAGCCCCCCTTGCGGTGCCAAAGCCCGCTGTTAGGCCTCTTGCCCAGCCAGCGATTCCTCCCGGCCTTGCCGATGACCCGTTTGTTATGATCAACATTGGATACTCGGCCTACTGTTGCTATGCACGTTTCCAGCACCTGACCGAGAAAGCAGAGGGCGGTGAATGCACCTGGGGAAGGAGCAGGGCACTGTTGAGGGCATGGGATCTTGGGAGGCTGCTTAAGCTCAGCGAGGGATGGGAGAGGACAAGGAAAAACGCATAACATAGCTGAAAGCGAGTGCAAGTTCTATAGGAAGGAGCCCCAAACGAAGGCACTGTTCCATGTTCCATGACAGTGCCAGCCTGACAAGGCATGCTTAGTCACATGACAGCAGAGGGCGGACCCAGCTCTAGGCAGTTCCTAACATGAAACACCTGGGAGCTATCCAGACAGGAAAGGTACATTCTAAAAATTCCTCCTTTGCTGATCCCTCCTACTTGTACCCACACACATACCTGCATCTGCCTCTTGGAGGGCAGCTGGATGATGGCTGTCCCGTTCACTTTTCGGAGCAGCACGCCACATGTCCCTGGGGAGGAGAGAAGCAGCATTGCCACCCTCCACAAAGGAGACTGGAAGCAGAATTATGGGGGACCATACCTCATATGCTGTCCTTGCTTTGCCGTTTAGGAGCAGACATACTGAAGCTGGATACATGCAATGTTTTAGGTCAAAACACAAGCACCTGTTCATCCCCATTTTCCTACTTTTTCTCTGCCAGTGGATCAGATATAGGCTATGGGTTCACAGAATTGTGACCTCAGGTACCCCTAGGCCTTCCAAATTATAAGACCCCAAGAAGCTCATTTCCTCATACCTGCAGCACGGATATACTGGGCCCCCCGGCCTGGTTCACTCTCCACGTTGTTGATAAGAGTCCCCACAGGCAAGGCCCCAAGAGGATGTGCATCCCCTTCCCGAGCAGCAACTAAAAGACAGAATTTCATTAGTACCAGAAACCTTGCAGCCTCCCAGCCCACACACACATCCGGTAGCCATTTCTCACCTGCCATTCGGCCTATGTGGTCAGAGTTCAAGATTATATCTCCAGCCTGCATGTTTTCTGTGGCAATGATCCAGCGTTTCCGGCTGCCTCCAGCAACCAGAGCTATGTTTGCTGACCTGTTCAGGATGAGAGACAGGTGAGTAGACCATCTAGGCAGCCCCACATTTGAAAAGCCACAGAGTGGTTATTTAGCTGAACCATCATTACTCTGTATCTCAAACTTGCCTACAGGGATCATAGCGGACGATGACCACCTTTTCTTCAAACGGTCCTGGCTTGGTTTCCTGTTTTGGCCGGAACCGTAGAAAGTCAATCATGCGATAACGTTGTTTGTGGCCCCCACCAATACCATGCACTTGGATTTGGCCTGTGGATAGGACAGTGTGGGGACATGACCCAGGTCAGATGGATCAGCTCCCCAGCACTGGAAACAGGCCCATCTTGGGCAGAAAGCAGTGCTTCCCAACATTATGAGACAAGCAAAAAATGATTAAAATTTGCACAGCACAATGGGTAAATGGGGGTTGGGGAAACACAAGGATCTTGGGAAAGACTTAATTATATGATATTGAAATTGTATAAAACTTCCAGATAAAATCTCTGCAAATACTTTATTCAGTAAGTTTACTGAAAGCCATGTAAATAATAGTGCTCAATTTCAACTGTTGTAAATTTTTGAAGGGTGTGAAGAAAAATGTCATGGAATTTTCTATGTCCAGCTTTCTTCAATTACCTAGATTATCTTTAGGAGCACAGACTGCTCATCTGCTGCTTTGTATTCTACTTTCTCACTCCTACACACATACTACATGCAGGGGAAGTCCAACAAATGCTTTTTAATTACGTTCCTCTGCCTGTATCAATGTATAGGCCTAGTGTCCTATGTTTTTCCCCTTTACTGATCAAATCCTCTTGCCCTTGCTCCCACCTGTGTGGTTTCGGCCCCCAGATTTCCTCATCTTCACTGGCATAATGGTGTACTTGGTACGACTCTTCCACGACACCAACTTGGCACTAAGGGCCATGGAGGTAAGGACTGAGCGGCAGGGGAGCAACACTGAGGTAGAGGGCAGCTGGAGGAGGCCATTGTTTGTCGCCTAAAGAAAAAGAGAAATCTCTTTCACTTGAAAGCTAATTGAAGGAGAAGCATCAGAGAACCAAGGGTGAGGATACAGCCCAAGTAGCCAATCTCTTCCTGAAAGTGTCCCGAACCAGCTGTCCAAAAACTGCACCCTTCACAGTTTGCACAAATACGAGTGCAGAATGTTTACCCAGGTGTATGTGTGTTGATTACCTCTCCTCTTTGATCCTCTCTTAAGTATTCCTTTGATGGAATGTTCTCCCCTTGATGCATCTCCTTCCAAATATGACTCAAAACTCTCCTCCAAGAAACTTTTCTTTCCCTAAACTCCCTTTTCCAGAGCTGGTAACTTCCACACATTCATGTACCACCATCAGCACCAATGCCTTTTGCCTGTCTGCACTATCTTTCTGGGGATTTTTCAGATATGAATGGAAGGGAAGAATCATTTGTCTTGTTCCCTGCTGTACTTCCAGCATTTCACATACTTCTGAATTTTAAGTATGCATCTGCCAAACTCTGGCATCAGTTTGAAAGGTCCAGGGGAACAAGATTTACAACTTCTCTTTTCTGTGATTCACGTATTGCCCACTAGGAACCTGTGGCTACCTTCACCTTAGGCTCCCATTCTTGGTATCTTGCCCTGCATTCTCTCAGGTCAGCTACAACTCATCATTAATGGTTAAGAGCCCAGGCTTTGAAGCCAGACTGCCTCTCTCCAAGTAGTCTGTATATGACCTTGGGCCGCTTATCGGTTTCCTCATATGTAAAGTGGGAATGATAACTACCTTATAGAGTGGTTAAAGGAATTCATTTACTTAAAGCGGCTACTATAGGAACCCAATAAATGCCAGTTACTATTGAATCCTGTACAAATGATGATCTGTAAAGCACTTTCACCTCCAGTATCTCTTCTGAGGAATTCAGCGGCCAGTAAGACAGCAACACTTACACAGAAGGGAAAGCTGAGACTGACAGTGACTTAACCAAGGTCACAGATCGGCGTGACTCCACATCAGACTCGCATCCCGGCTTATCCTCGGGTGCCCCCATTTCCCGTGGCCCGAACGCTAACAGCCTCATCCGCGGGTAAGGTGGATTACCTGGGCGGCCGAGAGCAGGCTCGGGACGGGACAGGTGGCGGCCGGGGGCTTCAGGTTCAGGGAGCCCAAAGCGCGGGTTAGTGCCCGCAGGGCCATGAGGATGGCCAGACTCCGCTGGGTTCAACACGCCACCAAACTTTTAGCCAGGCCGCCTGGCACGCCTGGGTGACGCTAACGGGGCCCGGCGCCGTCGCTCCCTCATGACGCAAAAAGGAGCGCAGGGAACCTGAGACCAAGCTGGATATTTACACCTCCATCCCTCTGCGCGTAGTCAGAGCCAATCCTCCGCGGGTCTCAGGTCGCGTGACTGAGAAACAGGCCCCGCCCCTCGGAGCCGTCAAAACAATTGCCTCGAGCGGCAGCCATGATAGATTTAAAGGGCCAGTACCAGCAAGGAGGCAGCCAGACCAGCAGACTGCGGGTGAGTCATTGAGGGTGTCTGTGGGGTTGAGGGTTGAGGTTCCGCTACTTCTTTCTCGCACTCCCGGACAGATGAGCAAACCCGCTCCGACACATCTCACACAGCTCCAGATTTAAAAACTCCGCCTCCCCCCCGTTCCCCTCCCTCCCGCCCGCCCGTGATTCTTCCCGCCCCTCGAAGTCCAGACGGACAGAAGGCCTGCCCCGCCCCGCCCCCTGCGCTGCCGACTGACTCAGTGACTTCGGGATTGTCCGGCTCCTGCGTCCTCACCTGCGTCGCGGACCTGGGCTCTCCAGCCGCACCATCCCCCTGTCGCCCCCGCCCGACCCAAGTCACTCTGCCCGCACCCTAGGCCCCTGGGCAGGTCGGCAGCCTGGGACACTTCTCAACCGCATTCCCAGGCCCGGGAGACTGACTCCGAGCGCCTATTTCCCTGCACCCGCTCAGCAGATCTTCCATTCTTCCCTGCATCATTAGGCGTCTGGGAGGCACCCTAAGGTGATTCCTCTCAGAACCTGTTAGTAGGTGGTGATCATAACAGAGACAAAGCCATGGAAGTAACTGGGCGAGGAGTGACCAGGTCTTCCTCCTCACCCTTTCCCAAGACCCACCCCTTGCCGCAGGTCTCAGATCCCATCTTGCTCCCTCCTTGGGAGAAAATAGCTCCCCAGGCCTGGGTTGGGAGGTTGGCTGTCTTTGAAAACCTTGAAAAAGTAAGGGAGAGGGAGTGTGTTTGTCCTGGGTGGGGCTCTGTGCCAGGTCCTCTGGGAGGCTGTGAAGTGGTGAGAGAAGGGGTGGGGACACTGGACTTCTGGACTTTGGGCAGGGCAGACCCCTGTGAGTCCCTGGCTGCTGAACAGAGTTACTTTGGGACTCTGGTCTGAGCACCACAGCCAAGGGCTCTGCTCTGTATACTGGTAAGAGGACTTTAGAGATGAGAAACAAGGCTCTTTTGAGGAAGTAGGAAGACAGCCGGACACCTGGAGAGTGGGAAGTATGGGTTGAAGGCCGGTGGGGAAAGAGGCAGGGCTGACAAGGTGTGGAGATGCTGGGCTTAGTTCCTTGGGTGACACAGCCTGAAAACCTTGAGGTTTCCTTCCTTTCCCTCTCTTCCCTGATTTAGCTTTGAGACTTATTCCTCCCCTTTTTTTGAATCCTGTGTGCTTTAACCCTACTCTCTTTGCGTCTCCCCCTGAACACCCGCTGTGCGTCCCTGCAGTGCTCTCATCCCCTGATTCCCTTTCCTGACTCAAGCTCTCCCCTCCAACGCCTTTTCTGTTCTGTTCTTAAGTTCTAAATCCCTCTGGTAGTTCTCAGCACCTTTGTTTTTTCTGTAGTCTTTCTTCACTCAAGTCAATTCCTTTCCCTCTCTCTTTCCCACAACCTTAGCTTTCTGTTTAGTGTTGTAGGTTCCCTCCCCACTGGTCCCTCTCTGTCTCTAATTAAACCAGAGGGTCACCCCTACTCTCTCTCATTCACTTGGATTGCCACCACACTCTAACCAAGGTCCTCAGCCTCTCTTTCTTATCTTTATCGCAGCTGAACTCTGTTGTTTCTCCCTAGTCCAGGCAAGATTTCCCTGGCCAGGATGTCGGGCCTGGTGTTGGGGCAGCGGGATGAGCCTGCAGGGCACCGGCTCAGCCAGGAGGAGATCCTGGGAAGCACTCGGCTGGTGAGCCAAGGGCTGGAGGCCCTACACAGTGAACATCAGGCTGTGTTGCAAAGTCTGTCCCATACCATTGAGTGTCTGCAACAGGGAGGCCATGAAGAAGGGCTAGTGCATGAGAAAGCCCGGCAGCTGCGCCATTCCATGGAAAACATCGAGCTGGGGCTGAGTGAGGCCCAGGTGAGAGGGAGGAGGTGGTGCCAAATGGCCCATGGAGGAGCAGTTGTCTGATTGGAGGTTTGGGGTCACTTGGGATCCCCTTGTCCTAGATGTTTGAATTCATTCATTCAATATATATGGTTTAAAATCCTACAGTGTGCCAGGCAGTCCTCTTCTGGGCACTGGAGAACATCACTGAACACAATAGTCAAAAATCTTTGCTATCTCAGAGCTTGCATTTTAGCTGGGGGAGGCAAACAATACACAAGTAAATGATTCAGTATGCTAGAATGATAATTGCTAAGGATACAAATAAAACTTCAGGAAGGGGATTAGGGAGTATGGCGAGAGGATGCAACTTAGATAGGGTGGTCAAAAAAAGCCTCATTGAAAAGGTTACAGTTGAGCAAAGATTTGAAGATGAGGGATTGAGTCATACAGTAAATGGGGGAAGAGTATCCTAAGCAGAGTGGACAGTAAGGGCAAAGGCCCCGAACTGGAGCCTTGCTAATAGGCTCAGTGAGGGGCCAGTGTGGCTCAGTAGAGTGAATGAAGGGAAACAAAATAGAAAATGAAGTTTGAGAAGTAGTGGGCTTGGCAAAGAGGGGCAGATCATGTGGAACTTGAAGGCCAACCATAAGGACTTTGATTTCACTTTAAGTGAGATGGAAGCTATTGGAGTATTTTGAGCAGAGAAGTGATGTGGTCTAACTTAACATTTAAAAAGGATTGGCCAGTTGCTGGATTGAGAACAGACTCTAAGGGAACAAGGGCAGAAACAGGGAGGCCAGTGAGGAGGCTATTATAGTAATCCAAATCCAGAGGGAATTGATGGTGGCTTGGCCCAGAGTGGTGGTTATGGAGGTCGTGAGAAATTGGATTCAGGGTGTATTTTGAGGGTAGAGCCACTGCCACCCAACCTTACCTCGTGGCTCCTGCCTGTCTCGTACCTCCCAGTGGGCTCCCCTCCCGCCTGCCCTGAACATTCCTATCCAGAGTCTGGCACTCACAGGACGTGCCTGTTTAGGTGATGCTGGCTTTGGCCAGCCACCTGAGCACAGTGGAGTCAGAGAAGCAGAAGCTGCGGGCTCAGGTACGGCGGCTCTGCCAGGAGAACCAATGGCTCCGGGATGAGCTGGCAGGCACCCAGCAGCGGCTCCAGCGCAGTGAACAGGCTGTGGCTCAGCTGGAGGAGGAAAAGAAGCACCTGGAGTTCCTGGGGCAGCTGAGGCAGTATGACGAGGATGGGCATGCTGTGGTAAGTGCGTGCCGCCGAGGCTGGCCAGGTGGAGGGCAGGCAGCCAGGAGTCAGCACAAACATGGGGGCAGTTGCTCCATCATCTGCAGCACTGCACAACCTGCCCCCCTCTGGCAGAATTCGGGTGCTGACGCAACTCCAGATCACAACAAGGGGAAAACAGTATTCACTCATTCAATCAACATCTAATTACATGACTACTGTATATGCCAGGCACTGTGCCCTCTGCTGGGGATGCAGCAGTGAATGAGGCACACAGCGTTCCTGCCTCACAATTAAAGGTTGTGGGGGGACACAGACAAGCAGCTGGACAATTCCAATCCAGAATCCTAAGTGCTACAATTAGGGAAAGCATAGCCCAGCTGAGAAAGACCCTCCTAAAATTTGCTCTCAAAGTGATGTGAAATTTAATCCTCATTTCAACAATCATTTATATGTGTCTGTGCCTTACACAGTCAGTGCAGGAGGATGTACGTTTGGGAGATGTAAAGAACAAAATAAAGTGGTTCCTGCCTTCGCGCTTTTATAATGTAGCTATAGGGACAAGGCTTCCCAACGGGAATACATATTTGACAACTCAAAGCATCAAGTATTCAGAGCTGCAGATGTGGTTTAGTCGGTATGGGAGGTAGTCTATGGAGATAGGTCCCTGGGCTGGAATGGTCTGAGAATGATTGATAGAGGAGGTGGGGTTCAGGGATAGGTAAAATTTAGGTTGGATTTTTTATTTGAACGGGTTAGAAGTTGAGATGGATTTTGATGGATGAGGAGGAACTTTCTTGACTGTGGGGGTGGGGGTGTGTGTGTCCTAGATAAGACTTCAGAGTGGGAAAGCTGGTCAGCCCTAGGGAAAGTGGGATAATTTTTATGGGGACACACTGTGAAGCTGGACAGGAGGGTTGGAAGTGTTTGTACAAGGCTTCAGTGCCTGGTGAGGCAGAGCACATTTGGCCAGTGTGGAAGTGGGTTAGACAGCGAAGGTTGGGGACTAAGGCCAGGGTGAGTGGTGGCAGGTGATGTGCACAAGGCTGAGCTAGACACTTTGGGTACATGTCAATAAGGTGAGACCCGCTTGTTGCCCTCAGAAGGTCCAGGACAGACATATAATCAGTGTGAACAGACAGGGCTATAATCACAAGAGTTGAAGGGGAGAGGAGAGGCTGTAGAGTGAGGGTGCTTAGGAAGAAACCTCAAAGAAATAAAAGGTGAAATTTACAAATAAGAGAGGCCTGAGCTTGGCGAGGCAGATGCTGGCTTTCTTGGGGGCAGGGATGTGAACAAGGGTCTTTTCCTGGGCCCCATCTGTCAATGATTTCATGGTTTAGAGGGGCCCTGAAGAAGCTGCTGGGGCTATCTTGGCCCAGACATGCTGCTGCTTCCTTTCCAGGAAGAGAAAGAGGGTGATACCCCCAAGGAGTCCCTGGATGACCTCTTCCCCAATGAGGAGGAAGAAGACCCCAGCAATAGCTGTGAGTCTGCCTCTGGAGCTGGAGGGTGAAGAGGGGCAGCAGGAGGCTGGTCCCAGCTGTGGCCCATCCTGGACACAGGATGCTCACCATCCAGAAAGAGGTTCTCCACTTCTTCTGGAGATGGGGCAGGGACTGGGCTAATACTTGGCTTTCCTCAGCCTTCCCATTATTCATCAACATTTATTAAATACTTCATATGTGCCAGGCACTGTGCTAGGTACTGGGAATGCTGAGATGAGGATGGCACAGGTTTCTCCAGAAAGGAGTTCCCAGTTGAGTGGGAGAATGACGCTGGAGTGGAAGAGCATGAGCTCCTCAGGAGAAGGAACCAGGCCTTTCTTACCTCTGTAGCCTTGGCACAGCCCCTTGCTCATGCTTATTGAGTAAATGTTTGTTGAATGAATGTATTACTGGGTGAACAAATGGGATGGTGATGGGCACAGGTTCAAGGGCGTGGGCAAAAGAACAGTACTGCAGCAGATCTCAGGAGCGAGCCTGTGGGTGGGCTCGGGACAGGACATGGAGCAGGGTGGGGAGGGCAGCCCGCACGGGAGAGGATGAGTCCCTGAGGAAGTCTCCTGCTCCTGTCCACTTCCTGGGATGGCTTAGTGTCCCGTGGCCAGGAGACCCAGCACAGTGGATATGAGATCCCAGCAAGGTTGCGGACACTGCATAACTTGGTGATCCAGTATGCCGCCCAGGGTCGCTATGAGGTGGCTGTGCCACTCTGCAAGCAGGCGCTGGAGGACCTGGAGCGCACCTCTGGCCGCGGCCACCCTGATGTCGCGACCATGCTGAACATCCTTGCTTTGGTGTATCGGTGAGTGTGCTGCTGTCCCCCTCGCAACATATCTGCCCCCAGATTCCCATCTGGACCCACCTTTGGCTCCCATTCCTCCTCTCTGCAGTTACCTCCCTTCCCTGCTGAGCCTCCAGGTGCACCCTGGAGGGGCCTGCAGGGGCCTTTCTCCTGCACCAGAGTGCTCATTCTCTCTGTGTGAGAGCCCTTGACCTCAGAGAATACTCATCTCTCAGGCTCTTGGCTTCTTCTTCAGTTTCTCCTCTGGGGAGAGTTTCTTTCTGTCTCTTGCGTCCTATAGCTTGTGGTCCCCTCTTGGCATGTCAGTGCCCTGCATCTAAGTATGGTGTGTTGGTGAGCTCCCTCACTGCTCACACCCAGGCTTCCTGTCTCCTCTTGGGGTCCCCAACCCCTAAATATACCTCAGTCATCCCAAAGGGAAGGAGATGGCTTGGGGGCAGAGTTCAGGGTAACCCCTTATCACTTTTGTCCTCTTCCAGGGATCAGAATAAGTATAAGGAAGCTGCCCACCTGCTGAATGATGCCCTCAGCATCCGGGAGAGCACCCTGGGCCAGGACCACCCTGCTGTCAGTATTCCTTGCCTTCCTTCCCCCATGCACTTTCGGCCCCTCTTAGTTCATCCATCTGCTACCCTCAGTACACTCTCTAGGGGAGCTTAGGAAGGAGACATGAGGACACCTTTCCTCCAGGACTGTGTGCTGATCCCAGCGGTTCTCAACTCTCTGAGACCCAATGACTCATTTATAATGAGTGTTTTCCTGAGACTTAGTTCATATAATGTAACCTACCTACATGTGTAATTTCCAAAAGAGTCGAATGATATCCTATCAATATAAAAGAGAAACAAATAATTTATTATAAAATAGTATGTACATTACAATAAAATAAAAATACAATACCAGTTGTATTGAGTACAACTATGCTAGAAGATGTAATTATCTGATATATAATGAATAATTTAAGATTTAAAAAGGTAAGACCAATAAGTCATTCTATATAAGAGGTACTAAAAAATGATAGAGCAAAGTGTCAGTAGGGACAAGATTAAAATCCGTATTAGAATAAGTAATGACAGACTGGATTTATTTGTATGCAATAAGAGAAAGGGAGAAACAACCTTAAGTAGGGATAGCATGCCAAGACTAGCGATAGATTGTCAAAGTGGAGAAAATGAGAAATAAGATATTTTTGAAAATGAGCTGTCTAAAAATAATTCCCTGTGTCATCACATGTAGTAGGGATGATGTCTCAGAAAACATACCTTCTATCTTGATATCCCACCAAGTGTCAGGACTTAGATTCAGTGTTTGAAGGTCTGTCAGGACATTCAGAAGTTGGCAGAGCTGCCCCACATATGCAGAACATCTGTAACATCCTAACCTCCCAAAGGTAATAGTGCCCCCATCTTTATGGCAACCAAAAACCCCACCTCCAGAAACGCCTAAAAATCCCCCTAGAGGGCGATACCACCGCCACGGAGAATCTTAGAGCCCATCCAGGTCAGCAGGTCCTTTGCCCCACCTCTGGCAGGGTGACAGAGGCCATTGCTCTCCAGCTGTGCAGCCTTGGCTTCTGTTATACACTGGAGGGACCTCTGATTGTCAAGGCCCTTGAAAGCTAGTGTCTGAGGGGATAGCACTGTCTTTCTAGGTGGCTGCCACGCTCAACAATCTGGCTGTGCTCTATGGTAAGAGGGGCAAATATAAGGAGGCAGAGCCACTGTGCCAGCGGGCACTGGAGATTCGAGAAAAGGTGAGAAATGGTGCCTGTATCCTCTCCCCATTCTTCCCTGCTGCTGACCCTCCTTGACCATCTGTCTTCTGTCACTTCTTTTTTTCTCATCCCCTTTGCTCTGCCTTGTTCCCTCTCTGCTCATTCCATTCCCCCTGCTCCCCGCATGGGCACGTGTGCACGAGTGTATATGTCATCCTAGCCCTTTGTCGCCCTTTGCTCCTGTTCAGGTCCTGGGCACTGACCACCCAGATGTGGCCAAACAGCTGAACAATCTGGCCCTGTTGTGCCAAAACCAGGGCAAGTATGAGGCCGTGGAACGCTATTACCGGCGGGCACTGGCCATCTATGAGGGGCAGCTGGGACCGGACAACCCTAATGTAGCCCGAACCAAGAACAACCTGGTAAGGGAGGAAGGGACACAGGGACACAGTCAGTGGGAGAAGGGGAAGGGAAGGCATCATAGTCTGGCATACTAACCACACTGCATTTGTGCCCATCTCTGGGGCTGCCTTTGGGGCTGAGGGATCTGCCTCATCCAGTCAGAAGGCAGAGTTCCATAGCTTCTTAGGAGTGGAGTGGGAGCAACCTTGACCCTGAAGCTAGAAAAGGAGGTGTGAGGAAGAGCTCTGGGGACAGTCATAAAGAGACTAAGAAGTGGAGCCTGGCTGAGACCTTGTCTCCATTTCTTACTCCCATTTTTTGACTTCCTGCCCCCAGGCTTCTTGTTACCTGAAACAGGGCAAATATGCTGAGGCTGAGACACTCTACAAAGAGATTCTGACCCGTGCCCATGTGCAGGAGTTTGGGTCTGTGGACGGTGAGTGGTGAAGGCCCGGGGAGGTTGCTGCAGAGAGGAAAAGAAATACAGACCAAAGGTGGGGGGTTAGGCCACAGTGGTTCCTAAGGGGAACCAGATCCTTTTAGGCCAGCCCTGTGGGCCTCTGAGTCCTGGCTCCCCCCATACTGTCCAGCTCCATTCTCTAACCTTGCCACCCCATCCTATGTATCACCCCTAGGTGACCACAAGCCCATCTGGATGCATGCAGAGGAGAGGGAGGAAATGAGCAAAGTGAGTCGGGGGGCCCAGCCTGGGAAGCCTGAAGCTACCAAGGCTCTGGGGCCTCCATCTTATTCTTTGCGCTAGTCCAGCTCCTCACTTCCCACTGGAGCACTTGCCCCAGATGCATGGTGCCCTCCCCAGCCCAGCTGGCACCCTAGCTCCCCACCGGCTGACGTCCCAGCATTTCTGTCCTCTCATCTCAGGCTTCCCCCTCCCCTCTGTCCTCTTGCAGAGGCGGCACCGTGAGGGCAGCACCCCTTATACAGAGTATGGAGGCTGGTACAAGGCCTGCAAAGTGAGCAGGTGAGCTGCCAGTGAGAAGCTGGCTTGGCTTCTGATGTCTTCCATCCAAGCCCTGATCCTGGCTGCCTGGACCTTTTCCCTTCTTCCCTTTGATCTTCCCTTGGCCTTAGCTCTGTTCCCTCCTGTTTCTTTTCTGACCCCATCCTCACTTCCTTCCCTGGTGTCACCCCCGACAGCCCTACAGTGAACACCACTCTGAGAAACCTAGGCGCTCTGTACAGGCGCCAGGGAAAGCTGGAGGCAGCTGAGACCTTGGAGGAATGTGCCCTGCGTTCTCAGAAACAGGTCAGAGACCAGGAGGGGAAGGAGGTCTGGGCGTTAGGGCCCTGGGGCCAGCCTGGGGGGTCGGGGGTGGCGGTGAACCACTGAGGCTTCCTGTGGATCTCTGAAGAATGAGAGGAGAGCTGAGGGGGAAGATGGAGAGAGGAAGGTGAGACGTTTTTGTGGTTGTGGTTATTTTTAAGCGTGTTCTTATACCCCACCTGCCCTTTGTGGTCAGAAGTCTGAGTTCAAGGTTCACTTCACTAAGTGGGACTATTGAAAGGGAAGCCCTGCCCTTCCACACTTTGAAGAATCCGTTGAAGAGGGGGATGGGGGGTGTGGTGGAGGGGGCTGGGGCTGAGGGGAGCCCTAAGTCATAGTTTCTTAAATTGTGGGTCTTGACTCATCAGTGGGTCATGAAATCAATTCAATGTGGGCCATTCTTAAAAGTACGTAAACATCTACATGCAGGAATGCCTTGCACATAGAGAAGGTGAGTATTGTTTCAGTATGTGAGTGTATGTACTGGTATATCACAAAGAAAAATGTTTTCCCTACTGTGGCTGATGGCAAAAAACATTTGAAAGCCCCATTCTGGGGAGTTAAGAAGTCCCAAGTCCCAACTCCTTCCTTTTCCTTCCAGGGCACTGATCCTATCAGCCAGACCAAGGTGGCCGAGCTGCTTGGGGAGGGTGACAGTGGAAGGACCTCCCAGGAGGGCCCTGGGGGCAGCGTGAAATTCGAAGGAGGTGAAGATGCCTCTGTGGCTGTGGAGTGGTCAGGGGTAAGTCTGCTCATTGCCCCTTGATCTCTCCTGCCTGGTGGTGGTGAGAGGCTCTGAGCCTGAGCACGTGGGATATGAGGGCCTGCTGTCCCCATTCTGGTTCAGTTAACCATCCCAGCAACTGGCAGGGCTCTTGTTTTCAGTCACTGGGCTTTTGGGGGAGGGGGAATGTGTGTAGGATAAATGGCAAAAAGTAGACTCAGAAACCAGTCTGTGTAGGGTCCCCTTAGCTCTTGTTCCCTGTCGCTGTCCGCCAGGATGGCAGTGGGGCCCTGCAGAGGAGTGGCTCTCTGGGCAAGATCCGGGATGTGCTCCGTAGAAGCAGTGAGCTCCTGGTGAGGAAGCTCCAGGGAACTGAGCCTCGGCCCTCCAGGTACACAGTGAGACTGAGGTAATGCGAAGCAGGCAAGTAAGTCCTCGCCTCCAGCTCCTCTTGGCCTCTTATCTCTGGAGGAGAAGTGTCTTGGAGAGAAACATGGAGATGTCAATGGGATGGTGGTGGAGAGAGACTTTGGGAAAACTGGGTGCCCCAGTAAGGGGAAAAAGATAACCTGAGGAGGTACTCGTTACTAGTGAAGATGAGAGAGAGTGTGTGTCTGGAGGTTGGATGGTGGGGAGGCAATGATTTGATTTCATGTGGCAGTGCCCAAGAGGCCCACAGTTTAGGATCACTCAAGGGGAAGAGAAGAGGCCTCAATTCTTTCTTTGTCCATTGTAGCAGCAACATGAAGCGGGCAGCTTCCTTAAACTACCTGAACCAGCCCACTGCAGCACCTCTCAAGGTGAGCATATTGGTGGGTGAGAAACACAGACGAGGCGTGGAGCAATCCAGTGGGAGTTAGGGAGGAGGGGAGAGTCATCCGGGATGAGGGCTCTAGTCAGGGTAGTGGAGTCGACAGACAGGAATCAGGCAGACAGCTTATTGGGGGTGGTGATCACTAAGGGACAGTTTCAGGTCAGAGATAGCAAATAAATTAATCAGAAGGAACAGGAATGGATGTTTTCTAAACTGGTTACTTTGGAATTATGAATAATTCAAGAATGATTTGGGGATACTAATTGCTCTTCCTCCTGCAGCCACCATACTCCTCACTTGGGGGACTCAGTAGTAGATGAGAAAGGAAAAGAAAAAATGTATTAAATCATTTCCACTTGAGAAAACAGTAATGACATTTTAATTGGAAATGACCACTTGTATCAACACACTCAGAGTACATGCCAATATTCATGTGGCTCTTCCAGGTATTTTCTTCATCTGGAACATTCTGGCACAGGCTAAACAATGCCCCAGAGCTTGAGGTTGAGGCTACAGGCTCCATCCTAGGTCCAGAGAGAGGTTACAGCCATGAAGTGGATAGACTGCAGGCAACAGTCTTCAGGAGGCCGAGTCCTTGGGCTGATGGTGTTGTCTCTTTCAGGTCTCCCGGGGCCTCAGTGCCAGCACTATGGACCTCTCTTCAAGCAGTTGACATTCAATCCCCAATGCCTAATCCCCAGGTCTGCTGGGTGCCCCCGTAGCCCTCACAGCATTCCCTCTTGCTCCTGGCTCTTCCAACCCCAAGGTGGGACAGTGAAGGGGGAGCTGTTAACCAGAGACTGCTGCTGCCCTCAGGGTCTCAGCTCTGTCCTCAGGAATCCCCCTCAGAAAGGACCCTCAGGACATCCTCTCTCCACCCTGTAGTCCTCTAGAGTAGCTAGCTCTGAGGCCCTCAAGATGGGTAAGGAACAGGTGTGTACCTCAGATATGCAGCCTGCTGCTGACTTTCTGTCAGAGGGTTCAGGGTTGGCCAGCCAAGTTGCCTTGCCCTGGACTCTCTTGTTCCTTCTGCTGCCTCACTTCAGGTCCATGTATTTCACTTTTCTTAAATAAAAGAATCAGGTAACCATGCTGCCACTTGCGTCCTGATTG
>JAVSCE010006523.1:0-28790 GCA_032199065.1 Smutsia gigantea
CCAATTCATTTGTTGCCACAATGTTGGACTGCATTGAGCTGTCTGAAACGACTGTCAGCAGGGTGTAGGCGGAGAGGGTAAATGTGTGGCTGACATGACTCAGGAAGCTCTGTTCCCTGGCTTCTGGCTCTTCTCACCACCCCACTCTCCTCTTTTCTCACCAATATGCCTCAGGCTCCGAGCTTTGAGACTGCACCTCTGTATAAGAATGAAAAGAAATAAACTGGAAACCTTTGGTGCCAAAGTGGCACAGTACAAATCTAGTGAGATATGTCACATTTTTTCCCCACCTGGGTAGAAGTGGACCATTTGGATCGGATTTCTTGTAAAATCCAAGGAGATGTTGGCTAAATTGAGTTCAGGAATGCCTGATTATTCCCACAGAGGTTTAAGGACTGAAGCTCTCCAGTTTGGAAGTTTCTGGAAATATAACCCTTATGTGTAAATTAGAGACCTCCATGAATGGAAAATAACCCATTCCAGGCTGATACTATAGCACACCAGTAATGTAGGATTCTGAAAAGGGAAAAAGAAGAAGCAAATCTCCCTTATCAAAGATATTTGGATGAAGCTGAAAACTACTAGTATAGTAAACTTTAAACAATTACATTTGAAATAATTCTCACAGTAGTGAAATTATTGCTAACGGGGGTACTATTGACAGTTTTTGTTTTGGTTTGGTTTGGTTTGTAAAGCAAGGTTTTTATCCTCCTTCAGCCAGGGGTGGGGAGCATGGTATATTTTAGCTCATATCATAGACCATTGTTATTCCTTTTGGCAGCCTACCGTTTGAATGTCCTGCCTATACTGGAAGAGCTGCCTTTCTTTTGAGTCTTCACGGGAGGCAGAGCCCACTTTTCGCTATAAAAACTGAAATGCCAGGAACTGCCTTCCTAGGTATCCCTTGCAGGTAATTACAGGGACAGGATCCAGGATTCACCAGTCAGGAAAACCCACTCTGTAGTCTGAATCAGGTGCTAGGGACACAAAGAAGCAACTCGGAGACCCTCTCTAGAGGGGCCAGCTTTTGCAGTAAAAAAGTTATGTTTCCACATTCGCGGTGGTTGCATGCTGTCTGCGTCTTGTACCTAGAGCAGAAGTGCTGCTGCTGCTGTGTCAGGGGCAGAATACAGCCATCAGACGAGTGCAGCGGCAAAGGTGTTCCCACCAGGACACTGCGGGTATGACTGGCGGTACTGCCCCTGCTGTCGTAGCCCCAAGCCTGGCTCTCCAACTCTGTGAGCAACCTTACAAGCAACCCAATGTCATCTCAGTAAATGAGGTTATTTGCTGAAGTCCGTTTGTGTTGCCTAGAACTGAGACTTCTGACAGATCCTGAGAGCCTAATGGGACAATAATGATCTGAAAGCTAGAGTTGGGCTGTTCCCACCTCTGTGGAGTCTTAAGGCAATAGTCCTGTCTCCTTCTCATACTCACCACCAGAGAGCTGGTGACCTATGGGGGCACTTAATTCCTCAGCCCACACAGCTATGTGTTCAGTGAAACATAAAAGAAAACAGATCAAAGCAGTGAGCTGTGCTATACTGAATGTGGAAGTGTCAAGAGAGAGCAAGCAATAGGTGTCTATGACTGAATATCTGAAACCACAAATTGAAAATCTGTGCTCCCTTGGGTCTTTCTTTTGGTCTGTTTCCCCTATTTCTGCTAAGGTAACTCCAGAGTTATTCAAATAAGTGATTCAAATTATTTTCTTTTTTAAAAAATTAATTAAAGAAACTTTTAGCAAGGATGTACCATGGATAGAGTACCAAGTAGGGCATATGTCAAGGATTCAGAAATGAATTAGATTAGATTCAATATCTGTACATTGACAAAAATAGCATGTTGCATGCTTACACATTACTCCAATTAATTCCAAATGTTACATTCTTTTAATACTTCCTATAATAAATATTTTCCATTAGCATGGTAATCTTGTTTTTAAAAAGTGCTTCTAAAGTACATGAAGACTTTATTCTCATAGATAAAATATATCTATGCAATTGTACATGCACTTATACAATACATACAATAAAATTCCAGACATTCTAGAAAATCAGATATCCTGGATATAGAAAAATAGCTCTAACTGACTCATAGATTATAAACCTTCAAGACCAGAAAACTGTAAGTTGTGCTTACTCTTTAAAATTTTTGTTTCCATGAGGATTCAGAAAAATCCTTCACCTCCAAGATTTCTCAGCAAGTGCCTTTGGAGCAACACTATAAACTCTGAAGTAGATTTGTCAATACCAGATGAAAAAAGAAGGAAATAACTGTGCTTAACACACAGCTTGGAGAGCACAATATGAGTCAGATTTCAGTGTGGTCTCTTTACAAATTAAACATATTTCCAGTAACAGGAATGAGAATAAATAAGATTTTGCAGATCTTGGGAGAACAGCTGGCTGGTCTGGGGCCATCCTGGCACACATGCAGAATGCTCACAGCAGGACTAGGCACAGGGTGTTCACAGGAGTCTAGAGCTGTCCTTTGGCCCTGAATTCTCCACCCTGCTGAGTAATGTCAATATCTCATTGCACCAAGAAAGCCTGGACGAGATCTACTGCTGCCCCACGGAAAGTTCAGGGTCTCAATCAAGTCCATAGACACTAATTTTTGCTGTTACTCTGGGTCTTCAGATCCCTCAGACTCCCCACAGGGACCCCATGAACTTGGTGTCCTGCTATTTTGAAGCTTACCTGCTCCTGCTCTTCCTCTGTGGGTCCCTAGAACAGGTCAGTTCTGAGAGACCGGTTGCTGTCCACCTGCTACCAAGCCCCAAACAGAGAGTTCCCAAGGAAGAGAAGACCTAAAAGTTCAGTGCTCCACACCTCCACGTTCTCAGTGATCTAGGTCTCCGGGGTGACACTGCAGACCTTCCTTTCTGGAAATCAGTGACCTGCAGTCCACTTGCCCCACAGCTGCCCACTCTACACAATGCTCCACAACCAAGATATTTTGGTTGAAGTCACAGAAAATTTCTTGAGTCAATAACAGTATCTTTTCAAGATTTCCATGTTCAATTTTTGCTCAGCAAGTAGCCCCACAGGCTCACCCACAGCAGTACAAGAGGCCCACCCAAGACTGAACATGACCCACACTGGACATTGTAGTGTATAATAAGAAATATACTTGGTCTTTGACCCTGCTTCCTGGCACAGAGCTCCTAAACTCTTGGGATTTCCCAGAAATAAGAGTATCTTTTGTTATTTGTAATGAGCCCCTTTTAATCACCACTGAGTTTCTGCTAATAAAGTGACATAGGGTGGGCCCCCTAGGTAGTAGCCTCAGGAGGAGCTGATTGATATTAAGACCAAGTGATCAGAGGGTTGGAACTTTCAGCACCACCCACCATTCTCCACGGAGGGGAGGGAAAGACTGGAGAGTGGATTATAAGAACGCTTGAACAGTGAGATTGGGTTGGTAAATACACTGAAGTGCTGGGAAGGGGAAGAGCTGTGGGAGGCGTGAGAGCTCTGTGCCCCACACCCCCCATACCTTGCCCTGTGTATCTCTTGCATTTGGCTGTTCCTGAGTTGTGTCCTTTATAATAAACCAGTAAAAATAGTTTTCCCCAGTTCTGAGAGCCATTCTAGCAAATTGCCAAACCTGAGAAGGGGGTCTTGAGAACCCCCAATTTATAGCTAGTTGATTAGAAGTACAAGAGGCCTGGGACTGAAATGGAGTCAGTCCTTTAGCTGGTGGGATCTAATGCTAACTGCAGATAGGTAGTGTCAGAATTGGATTAAATGGACACCCAGCTGGTGTCAGAGAAAACAACCCACAGACGTCCATGACTCCACTCTGGGAAAGACTTGGTCACTAGGGCCTTAATAGACACTGACCTACAAATGCCCAGGCAGAGGAATGCCATCTTTTCCAGGATCCAGTTTATTTTTTCATTCCTTTGCCAATGGAAAAAATTAAATGCAAACTGTCTCAGAGACCATAGACCAATAAATCACAGTCTAGCTCTTGAGGGATAAATAAAGAGATAAATATATTAGTCTGCCTGTGTTGTCAAGAAATCCAATCCAGGGAGATGTCCCTGCTCACTAGGGTAGACCTCAAACCGAGAAAGGGGTTTTGACTCTGATTCAGAAAAAATTCACAAGAAGGTCAAGCAGGTATAAGCAACAAGTAGTTTAATAAAGCAAAATACACTTTCAAGAAAGGAGCACGGGCATGCCTGACAGGTGAGCAGCACGGCGGGGGTTGGGTTGAGTGGTCTTTTAGCTGGAGTTTAAGCAGGGGGTGGAATATTCATTAGGACAGATGGGGTGTCTTGCAATAGGAAGGGGATTTCCTGTGAACAGGATGATGGCCTCTTTGTCCTTAGATGATCTGCCTTGGAACTGTCCCGGCACCAAGAGGTGGGGTTTTTAGTATGCTAATGAGCATATAATGTACTTTGAAGTGAAGTCAAGGTCAACTCCTCCATGTTGGAATCAGCCAGTTTTGGCAGGTCTGTTATCTATACCCTCACTCCCCACTCCCGAGAAAACAGTTTACTCAGAATGTTTAGAAGGTAAACAAGCATCTAGCCAAATATAAACACCATGCAAAGTCCCCAGCCTCTTCCCTACTCATGTCTGTCTGGCTACCGACCTACAATAACACTTGGGCTGCCGTAACAGAATACCACAGGCTGCGTGGCTTCAACAACAAAAAAATTATTTTCTCACAGTTCTGGAGACTGGATGACTAAAGTGCCAGAAGGGTTGGTATCTGGTGAAAGCTCTCTCCTCGGGACGCAGACAGCCATGTTCTCGCTGTGTTCTCACATGGCCTTTGCTCTGTGCACTTGCAGAGAGATCCCTGGTGTCTCTTTCTCTTCTCATAAGGACATCAGTCATTTCAGACTTGGGCCAAACACTTTTGACCTCATTTAACCTTAATTAACTCCCCAAAGGCCCTATCTGCCAAGACAATCACATTAGGGTTTAGGGCTTCAACACAGGAATTTTAGGGGGATGCATTCAGTCCATCATAAGAGGAATGCCCCTATTTGTTTTCTAGAACCAAACTGCGTCACTATCTCCAGATACTGGATCATAGAATTATAGAGTGCTAGAGATGGAAGGGACTTTAGCTCCTTCATCTCATAGTCAGGAAGCTGGGCTCCTGACTCCCATGAAGTGACTTGCTCATAGAACAACTACATGGCTGTGAGCTGGCAGTGGACCAAGATCCTCTCCTGCCAAGTCAGCACTCTCTTCCTTCAGCAGCCCCACGGGATAGCTCTTAGGAAGAAACTTTGCAGGGCCGGATCTTGATTTATTTTCAGGGGAGGGCTTTAGAACAGCACCTGTTCCCTGACAGTTGTCCTCAGGGGAGCCATGAAATGTTGTATGGCCAGTAAAAACCCAGTACATATTTCTAAATCCAACACTTGGGGTTTTCCTCCGTCAAAATAAGAATCATGGTGTTAGCCAGACTTGATTTGAAGATTTTAGCCAACTTCATGGGTTTAGCACAATCTTCTTCGTAGTTTACTTATGGTCTATTACATATTATTCTATATATTTTATAGGGTTGCCCTATGGACATAATTAATCTTTACAACTCTCCCCTGCACTCTGGGACATGGCTTTTCTCAATTAATTGAAGGAGAAAAATCTTTTCTCCCTTTTCCTGAGTTTGGCGGTCTTGGCATGCTCCACCGGGGGCCTCTCTGCATGGTCACCCATCCTATTCCAGAGACAGGAGTAAAAACAGAACTTCCTGAAAGGAAAGACTCTTCAATAAATGGTGCTTGGAAAACTAGACAGCCACATGCAAAGGAATGAAAGCATCATATGCCATACACAAAAATAAACTCAGAATGGATTAAATTAGACTTGAATGTAACACCTGAAACCAGAAAATTCCTAGAAGAAAACATAGGCTTCAAGCTCTTTGACATCAGTCTTGGTAATGTGCTTGTGGATCTAACTCCAAAAGTAAGGGAAACAAAAGCAAAAATAGACAAATGCAAACCACATCAAACTAAAGAGTTCCTGCACAGCAAAGGATACCATCAACAAAATGAAAAGGCCATCCACTGAATGGGAGAAAATATTTACAAACCCCATATCTGCTAAGAGGTTAATATCCAAAAAAAATCAAGAACTCAAACGACTCAATAATACAAAAAACAACCATGCCAATTAAAAAATGGGCAGAGGATCCGAATAGACATTTTTCCAAAGACAAACAGATGCCCAAGAAGCACCTGAAAAGATGCTCCCCATCACTAATCACCAGGAGATGCAAATCAAAACCACAAGATACGACCTCACGGCTCTAAGAATGGCTGTTACCCAAAAGATGAGAAACAAGTGTTGATGAGGACATGGAGAAAAGGGAACCCTCACACACGTTTGTGGGAATGTAAATGAGTGCAGCCACTACGGAAAACAGTATGGAGATCCTCAAAAAATGAATAATAGCTCTACCTTATGATCAAGCTATTCCACTTCTGGGTATTTGTCCAAAGAAAATGAGAACACTAATTCAAAATGATACATGCATGCCTATGTTCATTGCAGCATTATTTATAATAGCCAAGATATGGAAACAACCTAAATGTCCACTGATGGATGAATGGATAAAGACGTAGTGTGAACAACAGAATACTACTCAGCCATAAAGAAGAATGAAATCTTACTATTTTCAACAACATGGATAGACCTTGATGGCATTATGCTAAGTGAAACAAGTCAGTGGGAAAGACAGACACTGCATGATTTCATTCATACATGGCATATAAAAAAACAAACAAACAATACAAAAAAAACCTCATAGATACAGAGAGATATTGATGGTTACCAGTGAGGAGGGGGGTTGGCAGATGGGGGTTGGCAAAATGCGTGAAGGAGGTCAGTTGTATGGTGATGCATGGAAACTAGATTTCTGGTGGTGGTCACTCTGTAGTACATACAGATGTCAAGTTATAATGTTGTACACCTAACACTTATATAAAGCTATATACCAATTTTACCTCAATAAAACAAACAAAAAACCAAACTTCCATCCTAGAGTGTTGCCTCTTCTCCACAGAGGACCAGAGGGGGATCAGAGTATAGTCCTGCCCCATTGCTGTGCTAGGAAACGTCACCTACGACATTTCCTCCCCCAACCCTACTGTGAATTGGTGATGGGACATATCTGTTACCTTTAGTTTGGCTTCTAAAATAAACCTCCAAAGAAAACTTAATAATGTAATATGTACACTTTTGCTGCTATTTTCCCCTCCTGACCCCTCTGCATGCCTCTTACTGGACAACAGGGATACAAACATAGTCCCATACTTGCAATATAGAGAAGAAAGATGGTGGGCCTGTAATCCCACAAGTGCGCGGAGAGTTCCGACGGAGAGGTAAGAATGCAGAGTGTGGCATGCACGCAGAGAGCTCATCTCACCTCAGAGGTCAGGCAAGGCCTCCTCAGGAAGTGAGTTTTAAGCTGAGATCTAAAGGATGAAGGGTACTTTCCAGGATAAGGATGGTTTCAGGCAGAGGTGGGCAGCAGAAGCAAAAGCCCCTAGTAATGGAGAGCATGGTGCTTTCCAGAAACTAAAAGAGACGAGCATGGTTGAACCAGGGAAAGGATGAGGGAGCTCGGCATGGATACAGGCAGGTGACATAGATATGGAGATCTGAAGGAAAAAAGGCAGTCTATGATAAACGAGTTTCCTCTTTCTGAATGAAGCTTTTTAGACTGCAGAGATTACAGAGAACATGGTTCATCTTCTCCACCAGCCCATCCCCCTTTCCTGCAACCCTCATTTCTCCTAAAATCCAGAACCTATTTCATCCCCTCCAAGTAGTCCTCCCTGATTTCCCTTGCCTGTCCTGCCCTTCACAGTACTTGGGATTCCTTTGCTCTGAGGCTAGTCAGTGGCCTTCTGCACTGCCAGTTGGTGCTAAAAATAAAACACTGGAATAACAGAAAGCAGAAATCGCTCCAACTCCTGGTCCATCCACTTTTACAGTACACTGTGAGAAAATTTAAGCCACACAGGATTTTTTACAATGACGTCTTGATTATCTAATGTAGAGGGGAAGATTTCCTGTCTGTTAGAAACGTATTAAGCAAATGGAATCCAGGCAGCCATGTCCTTCCTCATGCATGTCTACATGTCAAGGCAAAATTTCTCACCTTGTTGCAAAGAGAAGATCATTGATAGTCACAAAATGTGTTTTATCTACCAAAAGCAAACACTAACCAGAAAAAGAGAAAGGCTTTCACTGACAAAAGGGAAGTGTGACTAATTTTTAAAAATCAAATCAAAAGGGGAATAAGGGGCATTACTATTAGCACACATAATGTAGGGGTGGGCACGGGGAAGGCAGTATAGCTCAGAGAAGACAAGTAGTGACTCTATAGCATCTTACTATGCTGACAGACAGTGACTGTAATGGGCTATGTGGTGGAGATTTGATTATGGGGGGAACCTAGTAACCACAATATTGCTCATGTAATTGTATATTAATGACACCAAAATAAATAAATAAATAAATAAAAATCACATCAACCACATTGTGTCTGAAAGTTATCAGTCTCTTCTCCTCTAATTTCAGTGAAACACATCGACCCATAGATGGCGCAAGGTGACTGCTAAATAAATACCTATTTCCAGATTACCTCACACATCAGTCAAGTCCAATCCTGCTGTGTAAAGACTGCAAAGCGGCCCGTCCATCCCCCGTCTTTGTTACAACCACCCACCGGCTGTGTAGCTTCCTCTACTACAGAAGGAACCTGAGACACCGATGACTTATAGAACTTACACCTTCTGTGGAATGCTTATCCCCGCACTTTACATTACATGAGAGAAAAGAGAACTTATCTGTGGTTTAAACCATGTTTAAGCTACCTGCTGCTCAGTACAATTCCTAACCTGACTCAGCACATCATCCTCTGTTGTTAGAGTTGCTGCTGGTTTCCTTACCAAGAAAGGGCTCCCAGGCCAGAGCTGGTTTGACAATGTCAGAAACATTTGGAGGAATGGAGATGCTGAAAAATGAGTTATCCACAGGCCTAACTGACGTTCCCTTGTAGCCGAAGCCTGAGGATCCGGGGAAACCACCCTGCCAGTCCCACCGCCACAGACATGGCCCTGCGGTGCTCCGAGGCGGCCATGCTGACTGAGGCGTTTGTGCCTCCACTCAAACGTCAAGTTGTCTGCTCCACAGAGTAGAAAGGACAGAGGACTCGGCTTCTTTTCCCTGCTAGGTTTAGAGGGAAGTGGAAGTGGAAGTTTTTTGTGACGGCATTTCACAAGTTAAGATCATGAGGAACACCAGCACGACAGGCTGGCTTGTCATCCGGGAGAGTCATTCCGACACCTCATAGTTCTTAACTTCCTCTGCTTCACGGACCTTCGCCTGGTCACCGCCTCTCGCCAACAGCTTCCTGGACCTTGTAAGGAACTGCGACTGCGTCAGAACCCTGACCGCTGACAATTCACTGTCGACTGACCCTCCCTTCTCTCCTCCTCCCTACACCCTGCACTTCCGGCTCTTTGGCCTCCTTACCATAGTCTCCTGGGTATGTACGTTGGTTCAAGGAAATTCAGCACTCTCAGTATTTCAGATGCAAATGAGCTCTGATGCAACAATTCTTCTCCTAGGCCTTATGCTAGAGATCACTGGAGTGTGCACGATAACACACATACAAAAATACTTATTTCAGCTAAAAAAGGCTTAAATAAAAACTTATCAACAAGAATTCATTGAATTGTAGTACATCCATAAAATTGAATGCTATGCAGCTATTTTAACAATTGAGGCAAATCTATGTACAATGATATGAAAAGTCCCCCCAAGAAACATATATAAAAGGGGCAGAGTATATTACATGCTACCAACTGTGTGGTAATTTATGTAAAAATAAATAACATGTATATTAACTGTACTTATATATATATGTATATGTATATCTACAACTATAACACACACACACACACACACACACACACACACAATACTTAGTATACTGTCTCTAAAAGGATATATAAGACACTAGCAACAGAAGATGGAGGTGGATGGGGAGAAAAGACAACAGTATATTTCACTGTATAGTCTTTCATATTTGAATTGTATTCAATGTACCAATATTACCTATTCAAAATAATTTTCAAAAAGATGTTCATACCAGAACTGGTCTCCTGCTATCCTTGCCTCCTTGTATGTTTGCTGCCTTTCTGATGCAGCAACAAATCCATGGTCCACCTGTAGCAGAAACCCCTGATTCCTAGTCTTTATCCCCTCAGGCCTTCTCTCTCAATGTGCATGGGTAGACTAGACCTCCAGCAGGTACCATGTCTTTGCCGGAGGCCTTTCTGGCCACCAGAGGCCTCTCTATCCATACACGTGGCAGCTCTCAGCCCATGCATGATTACCTCTCAAGCAATCCTAACCAATGGCTGGCGCAAAGTGGTGTATAAGGACACTAGTCCCGTGCCCTTTAGGAGAGAGAACTCTGAGATGCATTTCCACACTAGCTCCTAGAGTCCCCCAGTAAGATGAAGCTGCCATTTTCTGAAGCGCACACCCTTTGTTGGCTTCTTTTCTCCCCTGTCTCACTCCCGCTGTCCCCTTCCAGCATTTTTCCTGGAATCACCTCCCATTAAACTGCTTGCTCTCAAATCTCTGTCCCAAGGTCTGCTTTTGGGGACCCCAAAGATGTAATTATTTCACTACACTCTTTTTAAGACTGTCCATTTCTCTTGACCTTCTGTGTACTTTCCATGGCAAGCCCCCAACCACTCCTATCCCAACCAAGAGTCCAGTGTCCCCAAGAAAGTCACTTCGCATGCCTGACAACCTGCCCCAAATTCCGTATTTTTACCCTCAAGCTGGCTCTTCAGTGCTGCTTGAAATTCCTAAGTTTTTCTTCTCCTTTCCTGAAAGCAACATTTTCAGGCTGTTACAATTAAGCTAGAGTCTAGAGTCCTAGATGGGAAATGCTCCCATCACTCTCCTTCAGAGACCCCCCTACTTCCCCGAGAAGACAGAGGCATCGGCCGAGAGCTCCCTGTGAGCTCCATATGTACATCTGAGTACTCCATACGTGTTTGTTTATTTCGTCTGATGGATAGCTTTTCCTCTTTAGGCTCTCCTTTGTGTACAGTGCAGAATGACTATGGAGCCAGAGAAGACAGGTTCATATCCTGGTCTGCCATTTACCAGTCTTTCGACCTTGGCAATTGACTCAATCTCTCACCTCTGTAATAAAGAGGTTGTACCAGGACCTACTTCATATGGTAGTTTGAGGAGCAAACAAGTTAATGCATGTAAAGCACGTCGACCAGAGCCTGAAATAAGTACTCAATAAATGTTATTGTTTTGTACATTTTCCAAATATTCTGCAATGGACATCAGTGACTTTTGAAACAAAAAAATCAATATATTGTGTAGATAATATTTACAATATAAATACTATAATTTATAACATGTTGTTTTATATAATTATAATGTAAATCTAATAATTTGCTATTATAATACAAATATTATATATATATATATATACACACAAACACACAATAATATATAGAGATGGATGTTCATATTTCTATTCCTGCTTTCTTTCTTGGAAAGACCTCCGTTCTCTATTTTTCCCAGGCTAGCTCCTTCTTCTGTATTAACTGACCCAGCCGCTAATTTATCTTCTCGGACTCTGACCCATTAGTTGGCCCCCTTCTTATTTCTATAGTAATTCGGTCCTTTTCCACTGAATCAGCCTCAAATATGCTCAAACTTTTCTCATCCAACAAAAATAAAAAACAAGCTTCCTCCACTCTGTGGTCATATTAAGTTAGCTCTTTCCTGTCTCTGCTGCCTAGCTTCTCACCTCACATTGCCCACCAAAATTAGACTCTTTCCCCTGCATTCTCATAAGCTACTCTTAACAGCAGCCCCTGACCACAATTAACGAAGCTGACATTTTTTTTAAGTTCTCTTTTACTGAACCTCTTTCTATAGCATTTGACAATGTCTATTACCACCACTTTCTGTTGATTAGTTCATCATGACTTGTTGAGTATTTCCCATAAATGTTGTATTGTGTACTGTTTTAGGTACCAGGAATACAGTGATAAAGACTGTCTTAGGTTGTGTTTCCCCAGGAGGCAGACCCAGAGACAGGAGCTCGGTGAGCATAGTTTATTTTTGAAGAGATCCCTGGAAGCACTTGTAGGGGAGTGAGGAAGTGGACAGAGAAGGGGAAAAAGCAAAAATAGGTACATTCACTGGCAGTACCGGTAACGTGGTTCAGTCCTGCTTTGGCAGAAAGCAAACTTCAGCACTGGCACCCACGGTAGGTGAGGAACTGGGGAATTCTGCCACCAACTCTCACCTGGCAGTAGCTTCCCAGCACCTTCGGCCTGCCTTCCACAAGAACCATCATGCTGGAGGAAGCCTCAGACAGAATGTCACAGATGCTTGCAATGAGAAGCCAGTGGTGTCTATGGTAACAGGATGTGTCAGGGGCACCAGCAGAACCTGCTCCAAAGATGAGCAGGATCCCAGTTCTGTGGAGCTTCCAGAGACAAATAATAAAATACAAGCAAAGTAGTGAACAGTATAATTTCATATAGGGACAAATGCTATGGAAGAAGGAAAACCGTGTGATATGACAAACACTAAGCATTATGCGCTGAATGGTGTCCCCTCGTATGTTGGAAACCTAATCCCCAGTACCTCAGAGTGTGACTTTATTTGGAGATTGAGTCCTTACAGAGGAATTCAACTAAAGTGAGGTCATTAGGGTGGGCCTTAATCAAATATAGACTAGAGACCTTATAAAAACCTTGGACAAAGAGACTCACATAGAGGGAAGACAGTGTGAGACCTAGGAAGAAGATAGCCATCCACAAGCCAGGGAGAGAAGCCCGGAACAGACTCTCCCTCACAAACTCCAGAAGAAACCAACCTTGACAGCAACTTGATTTGGACTTCGAGCTTCCAGAACTGTGAGACAGCAAGTTTCTGTGGCTAGCCACCCAGTCTGTAGTGCTCTGTTACAGCGGCCCTAGCTAACTAATACAGTGAGTGTCTGCTGATGAGATGGGGCGGTCAGGGAGAAGCTCTCTGGGGGGAATATTGAAGCTGAACCCTGACTAAAAGCAAGACGCAGCTTTGCATAGGTCTGGACAGAGCGTGTGATATAGAAGAAACAACAAAGACACAGGCTCCGAGGTGGGTGGATGGTCTGTTCAGAGAAGAGGAAGAAGGCTGTGTGGTGGGGCTGAGTGAGCAGCCGTGGGGGAATGGGCAGGACGGGGTCAGACAGCAGGGCAGGGGCCAACTGGGGTCCATTCAGGTCATGATAAGCTTGGACTTTAGTCCAAGGGCAATGGGAAGCCATTAGAAAGTTTTAGTCAGGGAATTACATGATCTTGTTTGTGCTTTCATAGCAGCATTTTATGTGCTGGATGGAGAATGGTCCAGGTAGAGGGACCAAGATCAGAAGCGGGAGGATCCCTGAGGAGCCTTCTGCAGTCATCCAGAGGAGAGGTATTAGCGTCTTGGAATTAATGTGGGGAAGGGAATGCCAGTGGAAGGGGAAAGGAGTCAACAAATTCATACAATTAGGAGTTGAATTGATAAAATGTGCTCAAGGGGGGAAGTGGGGGGATGGTCAGAAAGATACCTATTTTCCCATTTGAGGCAGCTGCGTGGATGGCCAGCCACTTACTGAGATGCAGAAGCCTGGGGGAAGATAAGGCTGGGGTGAGCCTCTTTTCCTCTGGCGCTCCGGACACGGCCCTTCCTGCTCTGCTCGGCTTCCCGGCTCACCTTCTGTGTTTCTTCTTGGCTCCTCTCTCTCTACCAACAGATAGGTTGCATGCAGTGCTCCTTTCTCCCTGCTCCCCACATGCTCCCTGAGTGTCTCGTCCACTCCCAAGAGGCTGTGCCACCTGTATGCCTGTCCCTACCAATTGCACATGACCAGCCCCACCTCTCTGCAGAGTTCCAGAATTGTATTTTCCACCACCTTACAGATTTCTCACCTGGAATTCAAACTAACGTGTCCAAGCCTCCCTAAGCCCGCGCTTGCAGGCTCACCCTCAGGCCTGCTCGTCCTCGTGGGCTCTGTAGCTCAGCTAATGACTCAGCCATCCATCTGACTGCTCTTGTTCTCATCTCCTCCCACTTCCACCCCACGTTCTTCCCCAAGTCCCACGATGGTTAAACTTGGTTATGAGAACTGTTCCTGTGAAGAATAAAAAAAGGAAAGCATTAGAAGTTAGGATTTTAAACAGCATTAATGATTTAGCTGGAATTAAAAATCCTGTTTTCAAGATCATTCGAAGGTTATGTGAAATTTTGTAAGGTTATCTGAAATATTTAGTGATTGGGATATTTGCTTGATGAAAACATAAATTTCCTAGGAGAATAGAGGGAGAAAAAAAATCCCTGGGCCAGAAATCAGGAGGCAACCATTAAAGAATAGGTTTTGCCTACTTGTTCTTGGCTAATAGGTCATTTACTAACTTGGGTCTCAGTTTTCTAATCTGTCAAATGGCTGTGAAAATTAATACCATCCTTACCCAACTCATAGGGATGTTCCATTATAAAGGAAAGATTATCATTAAAAGTGTCAGAGAGGAACTAGATGGAATCAAATAGAATATTAAAAGAATAATCCAACATAACCAAGTAGGTAGTTTTCCCAGCAGTAAAAACATAGCTTAATATGTGGATATGTACTAATGTTACTCACTACATTAACAAATCAAAGAAAGGAAGTCTTACAATCATTGAGAAAGATGCTCAAAAACCATTAGAAACGGATTCAATATTAATTTGTGATTTAAAAAATAAAACCTTTTTATCAAGTTAATCAACTCTTCTCTTAATCTTTGGCTTGCTCAGGTTCATTTACTACATGTGTCTCGTAAGTGTAGTTTTAGGGTGAAGAATTTCAAGTGCCCTTGCTTTCAAATATGCTTTCAATTTTTTTTAAAAAGCCACCCCAAATGCTTCTCAGTGATAACAAACATGAAGGAATAGAATTTGAAAGAGAATTTTGTTGTTTGACATCATCTTTTTGTGGGTATTATTGGTCACAGCCTTAATTTATTGATGCACGGTCTTCAATCAGAAATACAATCTCTGATAATAACTGTGTGAAGGAACACCTCCTCTAGGAGTAGGGATGAGCTCAACAGTGTAGAGACGGACACAAAATGAATTTTGATATTTCTTTTCTTTCTTTTTTTTTTAAGAAATTGTCTGTAGACATTCTTATCTCCTTCGTACAACTCAAGCTGACTATATCTTATTGGAACACAAAAACCAGTCATTCATCCCTGGCCTTTCCCACTGCTTCCACACCATGGAATGAAGGCCGGCAGTGCCAAATTTTCAAGTCACTAGTAATGCAGGGGAGTTAGCAGAGCTTGTATTTGTACCTACGTTCTTCAGTGTAAACGTGATTTGCCTGTATTTCAAGCCATAGAATCACTAAGCATTGTTAATTGAAAAGGTCTGAGGAACAGCCTAAACCAGTAGTTTTCAATCCTGGCTGCATATTGGAATAGCTAGAGGACTTTTAAACAGATAACAAGGCCCAGGCTTCACCTTCAAAAAGTCTGATTTAGTTGGTCTGATAGGCAGGCCTGGCTCTGGTATTTTTGAACAGCTCCTCCAGGTGATTTCTAACATGTAACTGCAGTTAAAACCCACACTCTAGCTTAATCTTTTTATTAGATGAGCGAATGTAGGGCCAGAGTGACCAGCTAGGTAACAGCAGATCTCATTGACTTATAGGTAATACTTATTTTAAAAGATTTCTAAAACTTGAAAATGAATAAAAAGATGACTTGTGTCCATTCTTAATGGTTTAGGATATGTTAAAATTTACATCATTTTCAAGTGTCAAAACATAATTCTTTTAATTTTATACTCATAATTTTCATATAAATACTTAGTGAGCGAGTGGCAAAGTTTCATTTCTTATCAATGAGGTAACCAGAAAAGTGATAAAACCTGTTAGGAAACTGAGACACAAAGAAGGTAAAACATTTAGTGAAAGATAGAAAGGGATGGAGAGAAAGAAAGAAAGGAAGAGAGAAAAGTTGTAGATGGAAACATATGCTGGAATAAGACTGGTAAATTAAATACAAAACTGGCTCATGTTCCACAGGCCAATAGAATCATAATCTTTGGAGTTATCTTCTTGGCTGAAAAGAAATAATTTTTATTTCTATTATATGAAAACTCATTTTTGCATATTATTCACTTTCCACGAGTTAACAACATTCAACCTTTACAGACTTAAAAAAAAGTCTGGACTTAACTAATAGTAATAGTAAGTAAAATCAAAGTTACTTTCCCCTAGAGAGTCAGCTAACCCTTGGGGGTGGTTAAGACAGTGTTAAGACAACTATTAAGAAGTTTTAATTGATCACTCATGATATTATATATTCTGTTCTGCATATATATTATTCATCAGCCACATTCAGAAGCCATGAAGTTGGAGAATTTTGCTTTAGGCAAAGAGGGATAACAAAGACCTAATTAACCCTCTCTATTGAAAAAAAATTAAAAATAAATGGGCAAAATATATGTAACTATAGTTTTTAGATATTGGACACAAGACAACACAGGAGTGATCCCTGAGAGAGGGGAAATAAGTGAGGAAAGCTCTATGACTGTCCCAGCTTACTGTCTGGAATGAGTTTCCAAGACAAGTACAGGGAGAAGGGCTCCCTGAGTTGAGAGGTAGCTGGGACTCTGGGAGACCATGGCAGCTAGACTTCCTCAGGGCAGAACGGCACAGAGCTTTGTAGAGAGAACTCTAGATATCTGAGAAGTTCTCCCTGGAATGACCAGTTAGGAAATGATCTGTATATACATATAAGGAAACTACCTGAGGCCAAGGAAAGTATTAGAGGTAATAATACTTTGTGCTCACACAGGGTTTAAGATAGTTCCTGTTCTTACCAGCCAGAGAGGAAAGCTCATATTTTATGGCCTATTGGGTACAAGAATCAATAGTAAGGAAAAATCAGCCCTAGATTAGAGGCTGCTCTGGTCCAACCTTAAAAAAAAAAAAGCTTAAAAACAAACCTCAAAAGAATCAAACTAATTTAGCTACATTCCAGAACAAGCATCAAAAATATTTATAGGAATATAAAAATAGCCAATACCAACAAGGTAAAATTCACAATGTCTGGCATTCACTCCAAAATTACCAGGCATGCAAGATGCAGGAAAACACAACCCATAATAAAGAGAAAAATCAATCAATAGAAATTGACCAAGAAATGACAGGACGTTAGAATTAGTAGATGTTATAACTATACTCCATATGTTCAAGAAGGTGGAGTGAAGGTTAAGTATGTTAAAAAGAGACATGAAATGTATTTAAATGACCCACATAGAACTTATAGATATTAAAACTATAATGTCCAAAATAAGAAATACACCAGATAGGATTAACAGTGGATTAGACATTGAATAAAATAGAATTAGCAAACTTGAAGACATAGCAATAGAAATCACCCATAATGAAACCCCTAGAGAAAAAAGACTGAAGAAACAAATGAACATCAGAAACCTTCAAGTGATCCAATCACATGTAGTTGGAGTATTGGAGTCCCTGATGGAAAATGGGAGAGACAGAAAAAATATTTGAAGAAATAATGCTTAAATTTTTCCAAACTTGATGAAAGCTATAAAACCTACAGAACCAAGAAATCCAAGTGAACCCTAAGCGTAAGAAATAAGAAAACAGTAGGCACAATGCAATCAAATTGGTTAAAACCAGTAATAAAGATGAAATCTCCAAAGCAGCCAGAGAAAAAACACCATAAGTTTGTGGTGTCTCCCCTAGATTGTGAACTGTCCAATTCCACACGTCCTGGCCTTGGGAAACCACAGAAGGTAGAACCCCAAGACCTCTGGACTTAGCACAAACTTAACTTCTGAAGCAGAGCTCAGAATGCAAACAGAATTTCTAATGTGTGCTATAAAATTTTTTCCTTATTTATTAATCTTTCTCCCTAGCAGGGAAAGAACTAAGGTGAGGTAAGTGAGGCATTCACTTCAAGTGCAAATGTTATGGGGCACAAAAAATGCAGTAATTAAGACAATATTTTATTTTTATAAATTATTTTATTATTTTAAAACAAAATATTAAAAGTTTGACTAAAGACAGTATCTGACCCTATACTTGACTGACTCACCTGAGTCTCCTTAGTCCCAGCCCACCTCTTCAGAGCCTTGAAACCTTGAGAGCATGTCCTTCTCATCTCTGCTCTGCCCATGTTAACTTAGCTCTCTGCCCACCCATCACTCTGATTTCCTTTTGGTACCTAGATAAGAAACCTCTAAAGCCATCTCCTGCTTTCTTATTAGTTTTAATTTCTTTGTTTTCCCCCTACTAGAGTCATAAGAAAATTATATTCTTCAAGTACAGTATAGATCATATTTCTAAAACTTCAGCTCTGTGTTAGAGTTACCAAGAAATCAGAATCTTCAAAGCATCTTAATCAAATGGATAAAAGGGAAACAAAAAAATGCAAAACTTTACGTATTAGTGAAAAGTAAAAAATGGAGGGTTTTCTTTTCTTTTCTTGTCAATTGAGTACAACTGACACCCAGGTTTTTTGTTTAAATAGGGCTATTGTGTTGCTATGGTTGCAAGCTTGTGTTGGCATTTTCACTAGGAAACGGTGTGGTCTGAACACTCCTCCCACTTTTCACATCTGCCCACATGCTCCAGACAGGGATTTGGTAACCTGGCTTCCAGCCCTAGCCTCCTCCACCACCCCAGTGAGTGCACATTTTTCAGCCCCTTCTCAGAAAATCTGAACTCCTCTGAGATGTGAAGTGAGGTCCTGGCTCCTGCTCGGAATGCATGTTTCAAACCACAGAACACTGATTAGCTTCCTTTGTGGGGCTCGATAATTTACCTTTTTCACATGATATATGTACATGAGATCACTATGAGATAATGCATTTATTTTAATAGTAACCTCTTTAAAATGCATTTAGAAATAAATTTAATCACTAGAGAAGATATTCATCTTAAAATTCTGGGTGCTTTTCTTAAAACAATCCTTACAAGGTATTTTTGCGACCTCTTGGTGATTCTTCTCCTAAATTTTACAAATCCATACATCCTTTCTCTCTTCGTCTCCCATCTTCTTTATACTTCTCTCCTTACCAGTTTTTCTTGTAACAGTTATACCTGTCATCTAAGCTTGTATCTCCGAAATTTGATTCTCAGAGCTGATCATTGGAATGTCTCCTAAAAAATGAAGAGGCTGGAGGTAAAATATTCCCAGGACTGGGCCTCCTGAAGACTGAACCAATGGCAGCAGTTGAAACTGGTCATCCTCAGGCATGGGAAGAACTACTAGCCATGACATTAGTTCAAGCTCATATTGTTTCTAACTGGTCTCCATTCCAACTTCTTTCCCTACTCTGACCTAAGTGATCTTTCTAAACTACAATCCCTTCACTTGACATCCTCCTGTGGTACTCCACTGTCACTAAGATGGCATCCAAGTTCCTCAAATTGCCAGTACAAACACACACACACACACACACACACACACACAAACACACACACACATACATTCCACCCAGCCACACCAAACTCCCTCTTATTCCCAGTGCCCCAAATGCACCATGTTTCCTTAACGCCACCATGCCTTTGCACACCAGGCTTTCTCAGCCTAGAACCCTCTTTCTTCCTCATCCCAGCCCAATAACATCAAATTATAATAATATAACTTCAAGGCTAAGCTTTTATCCTTGAAGTGTACACATAGCACTCTGTCTCATAGCTTCTGTTGTCTCTGATCTTTGTGGACAAGGTTATTTATAACTCTGAATTGGAATTCTCTACAGTTGTGGTCTCATGACGTCAGATGCCAGAAGGAAACAGAACATTTAAATCAGTGACCCACATGTTTGAAAATATGTGAATGTTTACCACTGTAGTTTTGATCCAAGAAGAAATGAGTAATTAGAAGGTCCGTGGGTTACCAACACTCTGAAATCTTCAAGGACTTTCAAATACATCATTGCATTCACTGGCCCTCTAATGGTGGTCAGAGAGGCATTGCTCACATTCTGGTGCTTTGCAAAAGATTCTTTTCTTTTTACGTGCAGCACAAATTTTGATTGCCAAGCCATGGGCAGGTGTGTGGCAGCTTTAATGCTCCTTGATATGTGGTCAACTGCCTCCCTGGGCACACCTGAATAGTGACTACAGGCTGTTCTAGCCCAAAGATATGAGAAAGACTGTCATGTGGTGGATAGAGGACAAGACAGCAGGTGACAAGACTTGAATTTAGATTCTCATTCTATGCCTCTGCCTTTATCATATGACCTTAAACAAGTCTTTCCCCTTTCTGTGTCTCGATTATCTCCTCTGTAAAACTAGTGAGTTGGACAAGAACAGTATTTTTCCACCTGGGCTCCACTGACTGCCTATGTCAGAATTACCATGGCTGCTTTTTTTTTTTTTAGTTTTGAATTTCATTTTATAATGAAGAATATTAGTTATTCTATCTGGTCAAATTATCAACAAATATGAAAGTCTAATCAAAAAATATGAAAGTTGATAACATGGTATTTACATCATAAGATTTGTATATTAGAGTTGGTGTTAACTGAAAATAAAACTCAAATATAGAAATTTGTCTTAATTATATGCAAAATGGACTGGAAGATTAATACATAAATACAGAATGTGTTAGAAATCTGAAAGTTAATTTGAACTTTCCATCAGATTAGTGACACCATGGACATAATATCAATTCTTCTCTTGAAGTCAGTGTATTAAATAAATTTAGAATGAACTGAAAACAAGTTTTTAGAGACATCTAATCTTTAAAAAGTCACATTTTATACAATTATATAAACCTAAAATACTTATAGCTCTTAAGATTTCTAATTTGCACAACAGACAGGAAGCGATACCATTAATTCCAAATTGGACCGTAATATTTCTTTTCCTAATACCATGGCTGCTTTTTGATAATGTAGCCACTTGGGCTTTCCCCACCCTGTGAATCACACTCTTTATCTGGGATGGCAGAGGTGGAAGGAGTTAAGAAAGTAGGAGATATCCAAAATCAACATTTTTAATAGTTTCTCAAGTAACTCCTAAGCTTACTAAAATTAGGGATCCACTGAAATAGATGATCTGGTAAGCAATGGCTCTCTGCCATGCTCTCACTATCTAGATTACTACCTGATCCTATCTGTTGTGAGGTGTGTGGTAAAAAAAAAAATGTATTAATGATTTTTTCAATTATTAAAGTTTAGAATTATATTTAGAATATAAAATTTAGACTCGCGTTTAAAAGTTAATTGTAAGGAATTCAAGGTGGTTGCTATGAATCACACCACTTTCATTCATTCATTTTCCCTTTTATTAGCTTGAGTGAGAAAGAACAGCACAAATTCAGCCGTAAAACTCTAGGAGTTATAATCTTCAGTTTTTTAAATCTATTTGTAGGGTATTGTAGCAAATTTCTTTGGTGCTAGACATCACATCCCCTCTCTCACCTCAGATTTCAGAATGGCAGCAGTGGACAGTTTCACGTGAGCTCAAAATCATCTTTAGCTGACAATGTCACATTTCAAGCATTCACCAAGGTGTTGGTTTGATTTCTTTTAAATAACAGCTTTGCTGAGATAAAATTGACTTTCCATGGAGTTCATCCTTATAAAAAAGTGCTGAATTCTGTGGTTTTTAGGGTATTCACTATGCTGTGCATTGATCACTATTTATTCTGGAACATTTTCATCAGCCCCAAAAGTAATTGATCACTTTCCATTCTCTCTCCCCACCCCTGGCAACCACTAATCTCCTTTGTGTCTCTATGGATTTGCCTATTCTGGACATTTCATATTGATTATACAATATGTTGTCTTTTGTAACTAGTTTCTTTCACTTTGCATAATGTTTCTAAGATTCATTCAAGTTATAAAATATATCAGAACTTAATTCTTTTTTATGGCCAAATAATATTCTTTTGTATGAATATGCTACATTTTGTTTATCCATTCATCCATCGATAGACTTTTTTTTCCCTCTTCTTTACTATTATGAATAATGCTCTAATGAGTATTTCTGGCACATGCAGAATTGCTTTTGTCTTGCTGTTTGCAAAATTCTTTTTGTCTTCATCTTTTGAAAGTTTGACTATGATGCATATGTCTAGATATGGATTTTTCAGTTTATCCTGCTTAGAATTTATTGACTTTCTTTGAAGTTCACATTCATGTTTTTCTTTAAATTTGGGGAGTTTTTATTCATTATTTCATTAAATATTCTTTCTGTCTGTGTCTCTCTCTAGGACTCCCATTATGTGTATGTTGGTATACTTGATGGCATCCTATGAGTCTCTGAGAATCTGTTTATTTTCTTTGCTCTTTTTTCTTCCCATTCTACAAACTATAATCTCCACTGACCTGCCTTCAAGTTCACTGATTCTTTCTTCTGCCAGTTCAGAGCTGCTGGTGGTCCCTGCTAGTGATTTATGCACTTTAGCTATGATATTTTTCAACTTCAAAACTTCTATTTGATTCTTTTTATAATTCATAATTCTTTATTTATATTCAGTATTTGGTGGGCCAGTATTCTCATACTTTCCTTTATTTGCTTAGCCATGATTTCTTTATCTTTGAACATATTTATGATTGCTAATTTAAAATCTTTGTACAGTGAGTAAAATATCTGGGCTTCCTCCAGGGCAGTTTCTATTGGCCAGAGTTTTCCTGTGTTTAGGCCATACTTGCCTGTTTCCTTACATGCCTCATAATTTTTTGTTTAAAACTGCACATTTCAGACTTCCGGGAAGATGGCGGTGTGAGCAGGGTGGCAGAAATCTCCTCCCAACACTATATTTATCTACGAAAACACAGAAAATACATCTATTCCTAAAAGAGAGACGAGAATACACAGGAAAGCGCACAGCGTGCAGCTACACCCGAGAGGACTTGGCACCTCAAGAGGCGGGTAAGATACGGAGCCGCGACCCGGCGGGACCCGAGCACTCCCCCACCCCAGCGCACCAGCAGGAGGAGAGGATTCAGAGCAGGGAGGGAGTGGAAGTATACTCCGCGAAGTAGCCAGCCCCGGTGATCTGCGCGGGGAGCACTGACCCACATTGCGCAGTGCAGCGGAGATTGGAGAGACAGAGGGGCAGGATCTGAGCGGGGAACGCGCCAGGGTGCTTGCAGCCGGCTCCCGGGAAGGAAAAAAAAAAGTGCGCGCTTTCTTCAGCGGTCTTAAAGAGACAGGAGCCCAGCGGAGGAGCCGGATCGCCCCAGCACACTCAGCCCAGCAGGCTGGGAGTCCTGGGGAGTTTCAGACACCTTAGCTGGCGACTGAGGAAGCGTAGCCATACTTACACTTCTCACTGAGATCAACAGCCTCCTATTCGTTCCCACCCCTGCCAGAGCGATAAAGGGCCCTGCGGAGCAGCACAGTCACAGCTGTGAAATACTGGGGCAATAGCGCCACCTAGAGCATTCCCACAGAATCTACGTCCGGTGGGCATTTTTTTGTGTGTTTTTTTTGTTTGTTTTTTGTTTTGTTTTTGTTTTTTCTTTTCTTTCTTTTTTTCTTTTCTTCTTTCTTTCTTTCTTTCCTTTTTTTTCTTCTTCTTTTCTCTTTTTTTTCTTCTCTTTTTAAACTCTTAAAGAGTCCAGCTGACATACGTGGCAACTATCAGTGACCAATTATATAGCCATGAAAAGACAGAGGAATATGGTTCAGACCAAAATCAACCAGACAACCCCAGACAGGGAGTCTGAAGGGGTGGAAATGCACAGCCTTCCTGAAAAAGAATTCAGAATAAAAGTCATAACCATGCTGATGGACCTACAGAGAAATGTGCAAGAGCTGAGGGAGGAAGTGAGGGAACTGAGGAAAGACAATGCAGAAATCAGACAAGCGATCGACGGGCTTAACAGCAGAATGGATGAGATGCAAGAGACTGTTAATGGAATAGAAAACAGAGAACAGGAGTACAGAGCAGCTGAGGCAGAGAGAGATAAAAGGATTTCTAGGAATGAAAGAATATTAAGAGAACTGTGTGACCAATCCAAACGGAACAATATTCGCATTATAGGAGTACCAGCGGAAGAAGAGAGAGAAAAAGGGATAGAAAGTGTCTTTGAAGAAATAATTGCTGAAAAATTTCCCTGGCTGGGGAAGGAAGTAGTCTCGCAGCCCACCGAAGCTCATAGATCTCCCAACACAAGGGACCCAATGAAGACAACATCAAGACACATAATAATTAAGATGGCAAAGATCAAAGATAAAGACAGGGTATTAAAGGCAGCTAGAGAGAGAAAAAAGATCACCTACAAAGGAAAACCCATCAGACTATCATCAGACTTCTCAACAGAAACCTTACAGGCCAGAAGAGAATGGCATGATATATTTAATGTTATGAAACAGAAGGGCCTCGAACCAAGAATATTGTATCCAGCACGATTATCATTTAAATATGATGGAGGGATTAAACAATTTCCAGACAAACGAAAGTTGAGAGAGTTTGCCTCTCATAAACCACCACTACAGGATATCTTAAATGGACTGCTCTAGATGGAAGCACACCTAAGGCTAAAAAGATGTCACCAGAGAAAATAAAATCATAGCAAAGAAAGCAGACCATCCAAATACTAACTAAAGGCAAAGAATAAAACACCTATTATAGAAAGAATGGAGGAGGAGGAATAAGAAGGGAGAGAAATAAAGAAACATCAGACTGTGTTTACAATAACTTAACAAGAAAGTTAAGTTAGATTGTTAGATAGTAAAGAAGCAACCCTTGAACCCTTGGTAACCACGAATCTAAAGCCAGCAATGGCAATAAGTACATACCTATCAACAATCACCCTAAATGTAAATGGACTGAATGCACCAATCAAAAGACACAGAGTAACAGAATGGATAAAAAAGCAAGACCCATCTATATGCTGCCTACAAGAAACTCACCTCAAATCCAAAGATATACACGGACTAAAAGTGAAGGGATGGAAAAAGATATTTCATGCAAACAACAAAGAGAAAAAAGCAGGTGTTGCAGTACTTGTATCAGACAAAATAGACTTCAAAACGAAGAAAGTAGCAAAAGATAAAGAAGGACATTACATAATGATAAAGGGGTCAGTCCAACAAGAAGATATAACCATTATAAATATATATGCACCCAACACAGGAGCGCCAGCATATGGGAGACAAATACTAACAGAATTAAAGGAGGAAATAGACAGCAATGCATTCATCTTAGGAGACTTCAACACACCACTCACTCCAGAGGACAGATCAACCAGAAAGAAAATAAGTAAAGACACGGAGGCACTGAACAACACACTAGAACAGATGGACCTAACAGACATCTACAGAACTCTACACCCAAAAGCAACAGGATACACATTCTTCTCATGTGCACATGGAACATTTTCCAGAATAGACCACATACTAGGCCACAAAAAGAACCTCAGTAAATTCAAAAATATTGAAATTCTACCAACCAACTTCTCAGATTACAAAGGTATAAAACTAGAAATAAATTTTAGAAAGAAATCAAAAAGGCTCACAATACATGCAGACTTAACAACATTCTCCTAATTAATCAATGGGTTAACGACCAAATCAAAACAGAAATCAAAGAATATATGGAGACTAATGACAACAACAACACAAAGCCACAACTTCTGTGGGACGCAGCAAAGGCAGTTCTAAGAGGAAAGTATATTGCAATCCAGGCCTATTTAAAGAAGGAAGAACATTCCCAAATGAATAGTCTAAAGACACAATTACTGAAATTGGAAAAAGAAGAACAAATGAGGCCCAAAGTCACCAGAAGGAGGGACATAATAAAGATTAGAGAAGAAATAAATAAAATTGAGAAGAATAAAACAATAGAAAAAATCAATAAAACCAAGACCTGGTTCTTTAAAAAATAAACAAAATAGATAAACCCCTAGCCAGACTCATTAAGAGAAAAAGATAATCTACACACATAAACACAATCAGAAATGAGAAAGGAAAAATCACGACAGACCGCACAGAAATACAAAGAATCATAAGAGAATATTATGAGAATCTATATGCTAACAAGCTGGAAAACAGAGAAGAAATGGACAACTTCTTAGAAAAATACAACCTTCCAAGACTGACCAAGCAAGAAACAGAAAAACTAAACAGACCAATCACCAGTGACGAAATCGAATTGGTAATCAAAAAACTACCCAAGAACAAAACCCCTGGGCCTGATGGATTCACCTCTGAATTCTACCAGACATATAGAGAAGAAATAACACCGATTCTCCTTAAAGTTTTCCAAAAAATAGAAGAGGAGGGAATACTTCCAAACTCATTCTATGAAGCCAGCATCACTCTAATACCAAAACCGGGCAAAGACCTCACCAAAAAAGAAAATTACAGACCAATATCCCTGATGAACGTAGATGCAAAAATACTCAACAAAATATTAGCAAACCGAATTCAAAAATACATCAAGAGGATCATACACCATGATCAAGTGGGATTCATCCCAGGGATGCAAGGATGGTACAACATTCGAAAATCCATCAACATCATCCACCACATCAACAAAAAGAAGAACAAAAACCACATGATCATCTCCATAGATGCTGAAAAAGCATTTGACAAAATTCAGCATCCATTCCTGATTAAAACTCTCAACAAAATGGGTATAGACGGCAAGTACCTCAATATCATAAAGGCTGTATATGACAAACCCACAACTAACCTCATACTTAATGGCGAGACGCTGAAAGCTTTTCATCTAAGATCGGAAACAAGATAGGGATGCCCACTCTCTCCACTGTTATTCAACATAGTACTGGAGGTCCTAGCCACAGCAATCAGACAAAACAAAGACATACAAGGCATCCAGATTGGTAAAGAAGAAGTCAAATTGTCACTATTTGCAGATGACATGATACTGTACATAAAAAACCCTAAAGACTCCATTCCAAAACTACTAGAACTAATATCTGAATTCAGCAAAGTTGCAGGATACAAAATTAACACACAGAAATCTGTTGCTTTCCTATACACTAATGATGAACTAACAGAAAGAGAAATCAGAAAAACAATTCCATTCACAATTGCATCAAAAAGAATAAAATACCTAGGAATAAACCTAACGAAGGAAGTGAAAGACCTGTACTCTGAAAACTACAAGACACTCCTAAGAGAAATTAAAGAGGACACTAACAAATGGAAATGCATCCCATGCTCTTGGCTAGGAAGAATAAATATTGTCATAATGGCTATACTACCTAAAGCAATCTACAGATTCAATGCAATCCCTATCAAACTACCAACAGCTTTCTTCAATGAACTGGAACAAATAATTCTAAAATTCATATGGAACCACAAAAGACCCCGAATAGCCAAAGCAATCCTGAGAAGGAGGAATAAAACAGGGGGAATTACTCTCCCTGACTTCAAGCTCTACTACAAAGCCACAGTAATCAAGACAATTTGGTATTGGCACAAAAACAGACCCACAGACCAGTGGAACAGAATAGAAAATCCAAACATTAACCCAAACATATACAGTCAATTAATATTTGATAAAAGTGCCTTGGATATACAATGGGGAGATGACAGCCTCTTCAGCAGCTGGTGTTGGAAAAACTGGACAGCTACATGTAAGAGAATGAAACTGGACTACTGTCTAGCCCCATACACAAAGGTAAACTCAAGGTGGATCAAAGACCTGAATGTAAGTCATGAAACCATAAAACTCATAGAAAAAACATAGGCAAAAATCTCTTGGACATAAACATGAGCAAATTCTTCATGAACATATCTTCCCAGGCAAGGGAAACAAAAGCAAAAATGAACAAGTGGGACTATATCAAGCTGAAAAGCTTCTGTACAGCAAAGGACACCATCAGTAGAACAAAAAGACATCCTACAGTATGGGAGAATATATTCATAAAAAACGTATATGATAAAGGGTTGACATCCAAAATATATAAAGAACTCATGCACCTTAACAAACAGAAAGCATATAATCCAATTAAGAAATGGGCAGAGGACATGAATAGACACTTCTCCAAGGAAGAAATTTAGATGGCCAACAGGCACATGAAAAGATGCTCCACATCGCTAATCATCAGAGAAATGCAGATTAAAACCACAATGAGATATCACCTCACACCAGTGAGGATGGCCAACATCCAAAACACAAACAACAACAAATGTTGGCGAGGATGTGGAGAAAAGGGAACCCTCTACACTGCTGGTGGGACTGCAAATTAGTTCAACCATTGTGGAAAGCAGTATGGAGGTTCCTCAAAAAACTCAAAATAGAAATACCATTTGACCCAGGAATTCCACCCCTAGGAATTTACCCTAAGAATGCAACAGCCCAATTTGAAAAGGACAGATGCACCCCTATGTTTATTGCAGCACTGTTTACAATAGCCAAGAAATGGAAGCAACCTAAGTGTCCATCAGTAGATGAATGGATAAAGATGAAGTGGTACATATACACAATGGAATATTATTCAGCCATAAGAAGAAAACAAATCCTACCATTTGCAACAACATGGATGGAGCTAGAGGGTATTATGCTCAGTGAAATAAGCCAAGCCGAAAAGACAAGTATCAAATGATTTCACTCATATGTGGAGTATAAGAACAAAGAAAAAATACTGAAGGAACAAAACAGCAGCAGACTCACAGAACCCAAGAACGGACTAATAGTTACCAAAGGGAAAGGGACTGGGAAAATGGGCGGGAAGGAGGGATAAGAGGGAAAAAGGGGCATT
>JAVSCE010006524.1:0-43966 GCA_032199065.1 Smutsia gigantea
AATTATGGTTTTAAAGCAGAATACAAATTAACTTCAACAATGCATAAGGAAGGACGAAGGGTGTAAAGCAAAGGTCAGGAATTTACGGAGGGAACGAATTCCTGTCATACCAAGAAATTGACAAATTTCCTGTCAAAGCCTTGAAACAAAACAAAACAAAAAAGGCATTAAAAACTGAAATGGGGAGGATTCAAGATGGCGGCGAGAGAGGTGACATGGAGAACTCCTCCCAAAACCACAAATAGTACAAAAATATAGTTAATTAATAAAACTAATCCTAAAACAGCAACAAGAAAGAAGGCTGAACCAGACACCATACAGACCTCACGAACAGAGCAGACCTCACAAAACAGGGTAATGTAGGAAAGCCTTAATCCAGCGGATTCCAGGCCCTTCCCCCACCCCAGCTCACGGGCAGGAGAAAGAGAAACAGAGCGGGGAGGGGGTGGAAGCCTGGGTCTGCTGGACACCTAGCCCTGGAGATGTGCTTTGTGAGCAGAATCCTAGAGTGTGTGGTGCTCTGGACATTGAGGAGATCGGACAGGCAGAGTGCTTGGGAGACTGACATTCTGGCCGCTTGTGGAGAGAGGGATCCACACCAGGCCGCTCTGTGTCAGAGGAGGGGCAGGTGGTCTGAGAGGATTCCTAGCAACGAGAGGGCTGCTGAAGGGGCGAGGTTTGCACAGAGCTTGCTGCACGGGAGAAGTGAGAGCTGGACAAGGCTGTCTGGACGCGCTCTGCCCAGCTGTTGGGAACTTTGAGGAGCTTCAGGTGCTCCATCCCCCTGGTTGCCTACTCAGCTCCGAGGCCACCCACTGTGACACAGAGTCTCCTGCACCTTCCTTCTAGCCTGCCAGCACCGGATCGCAAACTGGCAGTCACTATGCTGGCATCAGGCCAGTCAGAGGGAGGCCCCACCTACAACAGATAAAGACGCAAAACACAGAGGCTTACACATGTGTACTTGGCCCACTGGTTCTAACACTGAAGACAGGAACCACAGACGGGAATCAAGAGACAGATATTTCCTTCCCCCAGGCACCAGCTCCGCTCCCCTACAACTCCCGATCTCACTCTCAGGCCGAGAAGCTCCCGAGACTGGAGTTTCTGTGCACTACTGGGCACCACACAGAAATATGAAACATCAAACGAACATGGTTCAGACAAAGATCTTACAAACCACAGAAAAAGGACCAAATGAAACCGAACTCACCAATCTTCATGAAAGAGAGTTCAAAATAAAAATTATAAACATGCTTATGGAGGTACAGAAAAATATTCAAGAACCCAGGAATGAAATAAAGTCGGACATACAATCATTAAGAAATTTCACATCTGAAATGAAACATACACTGGAGGGATTTAAAAGCAAATTAGATGAAGTAGAACACACGGTAAATGGAATAGATATTAGAGAAGAGGAATACAAAGAAGCGGAGGCACAGAGAGAAAAAAGGATCTCTAAGAATGAAACAATATTGAGAGAACTGTGTGACCAATCCAAACGGAACAAAATTCGCATAATATGGGCACCAGAAGAAGAAAAGAGAGAAAAAGGGATAGAAAGTGTCATTGAGGAGGTAATTGCTGAAAAATTCCCCAATCTGGGGAAGGAGAAAGTCTCTGAAGCCATCGAGATGCACAGATCTCCCAACACAAGGGACCCAAGGAAGACAACATCAAGAAACATAATAATTAAAATGGCAAAGATCAAGGATAAAGACAGACTTTTAAAAGCAGTTAGAGAGAGAAAAAAGATCACATACAAAGGAAAACCCATCAGGCTATCATAAGATTTCTCAACAGAAACCTTACAGGCCAGAAGGGAGTGGCATGATATATTTAATGCAATGAAGCAGAAGGGCCTCGAACCAAGAATACTCTACCTGACAAGGTTATCATTTAAATTTGAAGGAGGGATTAAACAGTTTTCAGAAAAGCAAAAGCTGAGAGAATTTACCTCCCACAAATCACCTCTACAGTGCATTTTGGAGGGACTCCTATAAGATGGAAGTACTCCGAAGGCTAAACAGATGTCACCCAAGGGATAGACAAAGAGTACAGAATATGATTCATAACATACAACAAATGGAAGAGGAAGGCAGAAAAAGGAGAAAAAAAAGAACCTTTAGGTTGTGTTTGTAATAGCAAATGAAGTGAGTTAAACTAGACTTTTAGATAATTACTCTTGAACCTTTGGTAACCACAAATCTAAAGCCTGAAATGGCAATAAATACGTACCTATCGATAATCACCCTAAATGGAAATGGTCTGAATGCACCAATCAAAAGACATAGAGTTACTGAATGGATAAAAAAACAAGACCCATCTATATGCTGCCTACAGAAAATTAAAGAGACAGAGGCACTGAACAACGTATTAGAACACATTGACCTAACGGACATCTACAGAACACTCCATCCAAAAGCAACAGGATACACATTCTTCCAAGTGCACATGGAAAAATTTCAAGAATAGATCATATATTAGGCCACAAAAAGAACCTAAGTAAATCAAAACAGATTGAAATTCTACCAACCAGCTTCTCATATCACAAAAGTATGAAACCAGTAATAAATTACAAAAAGAAGACAATAAAGCCCACAAAAACATGGAGGCTTAATAACATGCTCCTAAATAATGGATTATAAAACAGAGATAAAGCAATATATGCAGACAAATGACACAAATAATTCAACACAAAATCTGTGGGATGCAGCGAAGGCTGTGCTAAAAGGGAAATGTATTGCAATGCAGCCCTACCACAGGAAAGAAGAACAATCCCAAATGAACAGTCTAAACTCACAAGTAATGAAACTAGAAAAGGAAGAACAAATGAGGCCCAAAGTCAGTAGAAAGAGGGACACAATAAAGATTAAATAATAAATAAATAAAATCGAGAACAAAAAAAAATAGAATCAATGAAAGCAGGAGCTGGTTCTTTGAGAAAATAAACAAAATAGATAAACCCCTAGCCAGACTTATCAAGAAAAAAAAAGAGTCTACACACATAAACAAAATCAGAAATGAGAAAGGAAAAATCACTACAGACACCACAGAAATACAAAGAATTATGAGAAAATACTATGAAAAAGTATATGCTAACAAACTGGATAACCTACAAGAAATGGACAACTTTGTAGACATATACAACCTTCCGAGGCTGACCCAGGAAGAAACAGAAAATCTGAATAGACCAATTACCAGCAAAGAAATTGAAATGGTATTCAAAAAACTACCTAAGAACAAAACACCCAGACGAGATGGTTTCACTGCTGAACTTTATCAAACATTTAGTGAAGACCTAATACCCATCCTCATTCAAGTTTTCCAAAAAGTAGAAGAAAATGGAATACTCCCAAACTCATTCTACAAGGCCAACATCACTCTAATACCAAAACCAGGCAAAGACACCACAAAAAAAGAAAATTACAGACCAATATCCCTGATGAACATAAATGCAAGAATACTCAACAAAATATTAGCAAACCGAATTCAAAAATACATCAAAAAGATCATCCATCATGATCAAGTGCAATTCATCCCAGGGATGCAAGGATGGTACAACATTCGAAAATCCATCAAAATCATCCACTACATCAACAAAAAGCACAAAAACCACATGATCATCTCCATAGATGCGGAAAAAGCATTTGACAAAATTCAATATCCATTCATGATAAAAACTCAACAAAATGGGTATACAGGGCAAGTACCTGAACATAATAAAGGCCATATATGACAAACGCACAGCCAATATTATACTTAACAGCGAGAAGCTAAAAGCTTTTCCTTTAAGATCAGGAACAAGACAAGGCTGCCCATTCTCCCCACTTTTATTCAACATAGTTCTGGAGGTCCTATCCATGGCAATCAGACAACACAAAGAAATAAAAGCCATCCAGACTAGCAAGGAAGAACTGAAACTGTCCCTGTTTGCAGATGACATGATATTGTACATAAAAAACCCTAAAGACTCCACTCCAAAACTACTAGAACGAATATCTGAATTCGGCGAAGTTGCAGGATACAAAATTAATACACACAAATCTGTTGCTTTCCTATACACTAATGATGACCTAACAGAAAGAGAAATCAGGGAAACAATTCCATTCACAATTGCATCAAAAAGAATAAATACCTAGGAATAAACCTAACCAAGGAAGTGAAAGACCTTTGCCCAGAAAACTACAAGACACTCGAGAGAAATTAACGAAGATACCAATAAATGGAAACACATCCCATGCTGATGGATAGGAAGAATTAATATTGTCAAAATGGCCATCCTGCCTAAAGCCATCTACAAATTCAATGCAATCCCTATCAAAATACATACAGCATTCTTCAATGAACTACAGCAAACAGTTCTAAAATTCATATGGAACCACAGAAAGACCCTGAATAGTGAAAGAAATCCCGAGAAGGGATAAAGCAGGGGAAATTATGCTCCCTGACTTCAAGCTCTACTACAAAGCTACATATTCAAGATAATTTGGTACTGGCACAAGAACAGAGCCATAGACCAATGGAAGAGAATAGAGAGCCCAGATATAAACCCAAGCATATATGGTCAATTAATATACAATAAAGGAGCCTTGGATATACAATGGGGAAATTACAGCCTCTTCAACAGTTGGTGTTGGCAAAACTGGATAGTGACATGTGAGACAATGAAACTAGATTACTGTCTAACCCATACACAAAAGTAAACTCAAAATGGATCAAACACCTGAATGTAAGTCATGAAACCATAAAACTCTTAGAAAAAAACATAGGCAAAAATCTCTTGGACATAAACATGAGCAACTTCTTCATGAACACATCTCCTCAGGCAAGGGAAACAAAAGCAAAAATGAACAAATGGGACTGTATCAAACTAAAAAGCTTCTGTACAGCCAAGGGCACCATCAGTAGAACAAAAAGACATCCTACAGTATGGGAGAATATATTCATAAATGACATAGCTGATAAAGGATTGACATCCAAATTATATAAAGAGCTCACGCACCTCAACAAACAAAAAGCAAATAAGCCAATTAAAAAATGGTCTGAGGAGCTGAACAGACACTTCTCCAAAGAAGAAATTCAGATGGCCAACAGGCACATGAAAAGATGCTCCACAACACTAATCATCAGAGAATGCAAATTAAAACCACAATGAGATTATCACCTTACACCAGCTAGGATGGCCAACATCCAAGGCAAACAACAACAAATGTTGGCGAGGATGTGGAGAAAGGGGAACCCTCCTACACTGCTTGTGGGAATGTAAATTGGTACAACCACTGTGGAAAACAGTATGCAGGTTCCTCAGAAAACTCAGACTAGAAATACCATTTGACCCAGGTATTCCACTCCTAGGAATTTACCCTAAAAATGCAGCAGCCCGGTTTGAAAAAGACATATGCACCCCTATGTTTATCACAGCACTATTTACAACAGCCAAGAAATGGAAGCAACCTAAGTGTCCATCAGTAGATGAATGGATAAAGAAGATGTGGTATATATACACAATGGAATATTATTCAGCCATAAGAAGAAAATAAATCCTACCATTTGCAACAACATGGATGGAGCTAGAGAGTATTATGCTCAGTGAAATAAGCCAGGCAGAGAAAGACAAGTATCAAATGATTTCACTCATCTGTGTAATGTAAAAACAAAGAAGAAACCGAAAGAACAAAACAGCAGCAGACTCACAGAACCCAAGAATGGACTAACTGTTACCAAAGGGAAAGGGACTGGGGAAGATGGGTGTGAAAGGAGGGATAAGGGGGAAAAAGGGCTATTACAATTAGCACACATAATGTAGCAGGGGTGGGGGTTGGGTGGGGGAATACGGGGAAGGCAGTATAACACAGAGAAGACAAGTAATGATTCTATAACATCCTACTATTCTGATAGACAGTGAGTGCAATGGGGTATTTGGTGGGGACTTGATAATAGGGGGAGTCTAGTAATTATAATTTGCTCAATGTAATTGCATATTAATAATAGCAAAAAAAAAAGCACAAACTCCCAGTTATAAGATAAATAAGTAGCAAGGATGTATGTAGAATATGATGATTATTGTTAACACTGCTGTATGATATATTTCAAAGTTATTAAGAGAGTAAATCCGTAGAGCTCTCATCACACACACAAAAAAAAGGCAGAGAAGCTGAACAGACACTTCTCCTAAGAAGAAATTCAAATGGCCAACAAACACATGAAAAGATGCTCCACATCGCTAATCATCAGATAAATCCAAATTAAAAGCACAATGTGATACCACCTCACACCAGTTAGGATGGCCACCATCCAAACGACAAACAACAAATGTTGGCGAAGATGTGGAGAAAGGGGAACCCTCCTACCCTGCTGTGGGAATGTAAATTAGTCCAACATTGTGGAAAGCAGTACGGAGGTCCCTCAAAAAACTCAAATAGAAAACCATTTGACCCAGGAATTCCACTCCTACGAATTTACCCTAAGACTGCAGGAGCCCAGTTTGAAAAAGGTATGTGCACCCCTATGTTTATCACAGCACTATTTACAATAGCCAAGAAATGGCAGCAACCTAAGTGTCCATCAATAGATGAATAGATAAAGAAGATGTGGTACATATACCTAATAGAATATTATTCAGCCATAAGAAGAAAACAAATCCTACCATTTGCAACAACATGGATGGAGCTAGAGGGTATTATGCTCAGTGAAATAAGCCATGCGGAGATAGACAAGTATGAAATGATTTCACTCATCTGTGGAATATAAAAACAAAGAAAAAACTGAAGGAACAAAACAGCAGTAGACTCACAGAACCCAAGAATGGAACAACAGTTACCAAAGGGAAAGGGACTGGCGAGGATGGGTGGGAAGGGAGGGATAAGGGAGGAAAAGGGGCATTGCGATTAGCACACATAATGTAGCAGGGGGGGAACACGAGAAAGGCAGTATTTACAGAGAAGACAAGTAATGATTCTATAGCATCTTACTACGCTGATGGACAGTGACTGTAATGAGGTATGTGGCAGGGACTTGATAATAGGGGGTCTAGTAACCATAATGTTGTTCAAGTGATTGTACATGCATGATACCAAAAAAAAAAAACTGAAACGGTTTTTGACTTTGGTAAAAACGTGTTTGCCTCTGTAGGGAAAGGTGGCCAGGATTTTATTATAATCCCTACTGTACTCTTAATTTTTTTTAAAACCCAGTGCATGTATTTCTTTTAACTCTAGAGTTCACAAATTCAAAGATCTTCATTAGCAGTACCCTTGATAACTAGACAGCTTCTCACACTGATTCCATCATTTTCAGCAATAGGTGTTCTAACACAAATAGTGTTTAAGCTCTGATTTATTCACTCTAATTAATTTTTTTAAGTTAATTTATTTTTTTAAGTTTATTTTGATATCACCAATCTACAATCAAATGAGTAATATTATGGTGATTACACTACCCCCTTCATCAGGTTCCCCCCACCCCCACCCCCCAACCCCATCACAGTCACTGTCCATCAGCATAGTGAGATGCTCTAGAATCACTACTTGTCTTCTCTGGGTTGCACAGCCCTCCCCGCGCCCCCCTAACATTACATCTGCTAATTGTAATGTCCCTTTTTCCCCCTTGCCCCTCCCTTCCCGCCCATCCTCCCCAGTCCCTTTCCCTTTGGTAACTATTAGTCCGTTCTTGGGTTCTGTGAGTCTCCTGCTGTTTTGTTCCTTCAGTTTTTTCCTCAGTTCTTATACTCCACATGTTATTCACTCTAATTTGAAGTGCTTTTGAATGCCTCACTTAAGAATATTTAATCCCAAAATAAATAAAATTTGGTAGTACCTCAGATTAGTGGAGAAATAATAAGTTATTAAATAAATTATGTTGGTACTCCTGCCTAACTTGGAAAAAATGTTAAATCTCTCCCTCTTTACTGAAGTCAATACTAAATAGATAAAATACACAATACTAAAAACACAGAAATATGAGGAGAAAATGTAGGTGTCTATTTTATAATACTGAATAAGAGAAGGCCTTTCTTAGCCTACTATTAAGAGAGAGACCGCAGAGGAAAAGATAGGTGAGATCTGACATCTGAACAAAAATTTCTCGGAATAAAGAAAAAAAAAATGGAAAAAAACTGTGACTAAAGAAAAAATTGAAGTTAAAAGAAAAAAAGAAAAACTTGCAACATAAGAAAACAAGTTAGCAGTCCTAACATATAGAGAATTTTTACAATGAAAAACACCCCAAAAGAAATATGAATAAAGGAAGTTAAAAAGGAATCACAAAAAAATACAAACCCTTCATAGGAAATTTAAATGAGATATTTTGTTCAAAGTTAGAGAATGTAAGTGGAAGGTATGGTTAAAGGGTACTACTGTCTTACTATATGGGTAGAAGTGTAAATGGGTACATTTGTGGAAGTCAATTCGAAATGTGCATATACACTGAGCTTTTAGGAACTTCTACTAAGAAAATAAGCATACATATGAACAAAAATATATCTACCTACCTAAAACCACCAACCAGCCAGCCACAGCCATCCAGTCAACCATCCATCCATTCATCCATCCTCCTATCCACCCATCTACCCACAATCAGTGAAGTGTTAATAGATGTTTAAGAACTAACTTTGTAGGGAGATGGTAGCGTTGTGGGGAGATAGCCCATCTGTAGCTGATTTGCTGATTTCTGTGGTATAAATACTCCCAACATGGTGGTCAATTTCAAGCTATAATGAGACCTCCCTCAATGTGGAATTAAGAGGCTAATGATGGCCCTGTATGTCGGTACAACTGGCTCTAGCACACTACTGTCGTATTTGTCAAAATACTGTTTTTTTTTTTTGAAATGAAAAACTGGGAACATTTTCAAGTAAAAGGGAACTGGTTAAATAACTCTTGATATAGCCATACAGTAAAAACTACACAGTCACTTAGAAATGATACAGTTCCACATAGACTAAAGGGGAAAAAACCCAAGTTTTTAAGTACAATCATGTAAAAAATGAACTCATTTGTGATACTTCAATTAGAAAAAAAGAATGAACCCATCTGTGTACAAAGAAAATTTATAAGTATATATGGACTAAAATTTGAACAGTTAATATGCCTAAATGCGTGGGATTATGGATACTTTTTGGATTCTTTCTACTTTTTTCCATTATCTGATTTTTTTTAAGCTTGTAATAATCAGGAAAAAATAGTCATTTCCTTTTTGGAAAGATTACAGAACAAAGATGTATACGGTACTTTAAAATTTCAAGATTCATCACCATGATGTACAAAAACTGCCGGGGTCTAGCAACATGTGTAAGTTTCAGTGTACTGCCAGGTTTTACCATGCCACCACTTGCATACATATATAGTTTTTACAAAGTATTTTCATGTATTATCTCAGGTACACAAGGTTACTCCATACTTTAGTATTATTCTCCTACTAGCTTCAAGGTAAGGTCTAGACTAGTCCGTTTAATTCTAGGTATGTACTTTGGGTTACTATTTCCAAATGCTAAACAAACATAAATCATTTTCAGTCTCATTAAATGAGACTTTTTATAATACTTGAGTAAGTTAATCTTTATTTGTTTTTAAGTACATTAGCCCAATATAAATTACTATAGAAGACACTGAATAATTATGAGTATAGACGACATCACTCAGCACACACTAATCACCTGTTGTGTGCCATGAAGACATAGAAAAATAAAATGCAGTCCCTATCCTCAAAAAGCTCAAAAGTTAGTAAAAAACAAAAATATACAAGCAGATCATTAATGAACAAAATGATGTGTGAGCAGAGCTGGTAGCCATTAGTTGTCTAAAAGAACAAAAAATGAAAGCTTCCCAAAGGAAGTGACATTCAAGTTAAGTTTTAAAATTTTTATATTGAGTTTGTCAGGTAGAGAGGAAGATGGGGGAGGAGATGCCATTCCAAACAAAAATGAACACTGCAAAAACAGAGTTTTTCTGAAAGACTATGGTTTGGAAATTGAATTCAGTATGGCTGGAGTGGACTACAAGCACAAACATACAGAAGAGGTACTGCTGGGGCCAGATTATGGAAGATCCTTGTAGACCACACAAATGAGTCTGGACTTTCATCTTGCAGGCAGTTAGGAACCAGGTTTTAAGAAAAGTAAAAATTAAATTTGCTTTTTAGGAGGATGCTTTACTCTGAGGACTGTGTAATGAGTAGACTGAAGTAAGGAAATGAGCACTAGAAGAAACTGCTCTTCAAATAATCTAGACAAATGGCTTTCAAACTGTGCTTAGGTCTCAATCATTTTTATAAGCAACCAAGTAAAAGAAAAGCACTTTTGCTTATTCGAGAAAAATTAGTATTTTACCGTCGCCTTTTGAAGGGTGACTTTGGCATGTCTGCTGTAGGGATCATCTGCTCTCCTGGCCTTACCCACATAATAGGCCCATCATCACTCTGGGACCTACACTGGAGTCGCAGGCTGGAAAGGGTACCCCAGGGCAAAGTCATCTAGAAGTCAGATGAATGAGTCACATTTTAAAAAATCTTTTATAGACTATTCACAAGTTAACTGCCACCACCCTCCCATCCCCATCCCAAAAGAAGGCTTTTGGGAAGCTTATTTTGTGTGTATATATAAATAAATAAATGCTATATTAGTAATTTTATGTAAAAAAGAATAACTGAAGTTAAGTATTTTGTACCAATAATTTTCTAAACATCCTAGTCAAAACACTGGATAAAATTTAATTTTAATAGACAAGATTAGCTTAATACTTTTTAATGGGAAGTGTCCACTTAACTAAAGATCCGAACTCAAATAATCTGAATTAACACTCACTTTCAGAAATGGTGATTCTTCTAACATATCAAGGAACTCTGGGAAGTAATCACCAACTTCTTCATCTACTGCTCCAACAAGACTTATCTGCCGCATAGGACCTGCTCGGTAGGTGCCACAGCAGTACGTCCTGTTGACCTGAGATAAAACGAAAAAGGGAGGAGAAAGGACTGAAGTACACTATAATATAATTAAAGAATTAGAATAGGGTATTGTTTCCAATGTTGCTATTTCTTCTACATACTAAGAACTCAATGGTCAGTACCTTGGATGAAGTCCAGTTACAGAAAGGTTCCCTAGCACACTGACAAATACACTGATATGTCTGCTATGTGCCACAAACAGAAATGTCAAGATGTGAGTTGGTCTATGGTCCCAACATCTCAAAAAAATAATGAAGACATTAAGATGTACTTGAACTTCTCTGAGAATGATGATTTTTAAACTCTGCAGACACTTCAAAGTGATCTCTATTTACGAAAAAAAAAAACAATAAATGAACAGTAAATTGGCAGGGCATAAAAGAAAAGAAAAAAAAAGACCATGGTCAGATTAATTTTCATTTTGTACTCCCTAGCTTGGAAGTTTTCACATCAAGCCAGATACCAGGCTTACTGTTACCAAACCCAATATCCCATTACTTCCAGATAAGATCCTCTACCCAAGGCAGGCTGACCTTTTTCTCTACCCAATTTATGCCAAACTTATTTCTACCTGCAGTGACTTCTTTTGAATCTGCCCTTTTTGGAATGTCCTCTTTTCTGTAAACTCAAGTCTTATCTATCTTTTGAAGATCAGTACAAGACTTCTTTTCTTCTGGAAGCCTTCCTGATCACCCTTCATGATCTTTTTTCCCTTTTCTGAAGTCTAATGTTACCTGTAAGGCATAGAGATATTTTCTCTATATCAACTCTCTAGTGAATTTAGGGCACATTCTAAACAAATTTGTAGCCGAGAATCCCAGCATTCAAATGGAACCTACCAATTGATTCAATACAGCCTGATACTATTCTTCTAGTCATTTCATTACATTTATTTTATACCCAAAAGAGAACAATTAAGATTAGTGACTTGAAAACCATACAAATTGAAGGAAGAGTGAAGAAATTAAAAGTAATTTTAAAGTATTTAATTTAAAAAGATTAAAGTGGGAATACAACAATTTTCAAACACTTGGAGACTTATCACAGAAGAGATTTATATATAATCTTAAAAAAAGAACAGAAAGTACAAGAAAGTCAGTATCATTCATTAATAAAAGTATGCCAGGCACTGTCCTAAACACAGATGCAGCAAACTAGACCTGTTACTGGCTCCCAGAAGCTCAGCCTAACAGGAGAAGCAGAGGCTAATCTAAACAAATATTTAATTATAAACTGACAAATCCTTCCAAATGGAATGTGTAAGACATATATATATTCCAATATATATTCAGTACGTTCTTATACTTCCACCTCCGATTTAGAATGAATGGTTCTCAAGGGTAGACAGATCCCATGCACACAGATGACAGAAGAGTCTAACCATCTAATCCAGAAGATGCTGGATTCTAACCAGGATTTCCCCCTCAGATCAGTACCCTAGCATTTCCTAATGTAGTTAAGATGAAGATTAAATTGAAAAGCCTAACATAAGTTGTCTCTGTATATTTGGGTCTCTATTGAACATTCAAACAAATTTTTTTAAGAATCACTTGTTAACATGTTTAGGTACCTCCTATTTTGCTTCAACACAAAACATAAATGACCATCTAGTATTTCTTACACAATTCTTTACTGTATTAGTTCTTCAGCAACATTTTCAGAATGAACCCACTGTTTTCCAACAGATAATTTAACACCACCCCTAACCCATCCACATACAGACAGAGAAAAAGTCTTAGATCTTCTTCTCAAATAGCAGGGATTTCTTAATTCTTTACAAATCTTTCCCCAAGATCACCTTAGGTGATCCTTAAATAGCAACCGCCCAGGCAAAAATTACCTCACATGTATTTGCATGAGTTACCTTCCATTCCTTTGTATAATCATCATGATATAAAAAGCCAGGAGAGGCATACTGGAAAAAGGATGACCATGGGATATAGAAAAAAGGAGCGGGAAGTAAGGGAGCTTTTCTAAGCAGTATTCTAACCTTTCTAAGGCAAGTACCCTAACACAACTAACAGATTTAACCTTCAGTAATACTTTTAGGAATTAGATGCTTTCAGGGATAATATGAAATATGTCTCCCCCAAACACCTCCCCCAACTATTCCCAATTATCAAAAATTCCTTTACCAAGAAAGGCTTTCAAAGCTAAACTAAATAGCGTCATTCTATGTGACAAATATGCTAAAGGCCTATCACTATATATTTTTACTTATGTATGTATGTATTATTGATATACACTCTTATGAAGCTTTCACATGAAAAAACAATGTGGTTACTACATTTACACATATTATCAAGTCCCCACCCATTCCCCATTGCAGTCACTGTCCATCAATGTAGTAAGATGCCACAGATTCACTATTTGCCTTCTCTGTGCTACACTGTTTTCCCCTTGAACCCCCACACCATGTGTACTAAACATAATACCCCTCAATTCCCTTCTCCCACCCTCCCCACCCGCCCTCCCACACCCCTCCCCTTTGGTAACCACTAGTTCCTTCTTGGAGTGTCTGAATCTGCTGCTATTTTGTTCCTTCAGTTTTGCTTCATTGTTATACTCCACAAATGAGGGAAATCATTTGGCACTTGTCTTTCTCCGCCTGGCCTATTTCAGTGAGCATAATATCCTCCAGCTCCATCCATGTTGTTGCAAATGGTAGGATTTGTTTCTTTCTTATAAGGCCTATCACAATTTAAAGTTCACATAACTCAAGACCAATCCTGAAGTATACTGCCATGTGGCAGTTTTCAGTTTACTTGGCCTGCTGCCTTTGAGTTTATGCAACTCTTAATGTGTTATTAATCTGAAGAAGTTCACATTACTTTAGATTTTGCACACAAAGTGAGACTCAGTATTTTTACGTTATAGTACTCCAAGCTTACCTAATTTAAATATCACTAAACTCAACAGTAATGAACTTATCAGACAACTTAAAAATGCAAACACCTAGAATAATTAATACAACATGAAGAAATATAAAGCATCCTTTTCTATGTGGAAAGAGAGAGTAAACCTGACAATGAGGAAATACTGAATTTATGTTTACTTAGGCTAGAAATGAAGTAATCAGCCATTAAACCATTAAACTCAGGTTCCCCAACACTCCCCCCCCCACACACAAAAGGTAGTAATAATAAACCTGATTAACAGTACCTATCCCTGGTGAAAAAAAATTTAGTAAGTGCTATGTTTGTTTAATAAATGCTAATGTTTGCATTTAAATAATTAACAGCACAAGTTCGAAGATGGACAGACATTTATGACCAGAAATTCAACATGTATTAACTATGACACTAATGCCAAACAAGCAAACTACTAATTATCCCCAGTATCTACCCTTCTTCTTTTAAGCAACAGAACTTCCTGGGCATACTGCCAATGAGTTAGCTCCTTGGCAGCTAAGTGTAGCCTGTAACTAAGTTCTAGCCATAGATATTAGCAAAAGTTACATATGCAATTTCCAGAACAGGCCTTTAGAAGTAAATGGCTTGCTCTCTACTTTCTCCTTCTGTCTTCTGAGCGCCAGGTTCAACCATGCACAAAACACTGAAGGGATGGCAAAACTTAAAGAAAGATGGAATGTAGAATCCTGGATGACATCATGGAACAGAGCTGCTTACCTCTGGACTTATCAGTTGAGAGTGAAACATTTATTCTGTTCTACCACTGTATGGAAAATCTCTTTGTTATGGTAGTTTAGCTCCATCTTGTATACTTCGTACTGAGGGAGGCAATACTCTGTATTGCACAGATGACATCTGGAGTATTAACTCCTGCTCTGGGCTAAAAAGAAATCTATAACTTAGAGCATACCCAAAAGAGAACAATTAAGATGATTAATGACTTGAAAACCATACAAATTGAAGGAAGAGTGAAGAAATTAAAAGTATTTTTAAAGTATTTAATTTAAAGAATAAAGTGGGAACACAACAATTTTCAAACACTTGGAGACTATCAGAGAAGAGGAGATTTATATATAATCTTAAAAAAAAGAACAGAAAGTACAGGAAAGTCAGTATCATTCAAAATATCAGGCACTGTCCTAAACACAGATGCAGCAAACCAGACCTGGCACTGGCTCCCAGAAGCTCAGCCCAACAGGCTAATCTAAACAAATATTTGATTTTAAACTATGACAAATCCTCAGCATGGAATGTATAAGACATTATGAAAGAAACCCACAGCCAACATCAGACTTAACAGTGAGAAGCTGAAAGCTTTTCCTCTAGGATGGGGAATAAGATAAGGATGCCCACTCTCCCCACTTTATTCAACACAGTTCTGGAGGTCCTGGCTATGGCAATCAGACAACACAAAGAAATAAAAGGCATCCAGATTGGCAAGGAAGAAGTCAAACTGTCACTGCTTGCAGATGACATGATTGTACATAAAAACCCCTAAAGAATCCACTCTAAAACTACTAGATCTAATATCTGAATTCAGCAAAGTTGCAGAATACAAAATTAATACACAAAAATCTGTTGCATTCCTATATACTAACAACGATCTAGCAGAAAGAGAAATCAGGAAAACAATTCTATACACAATTTCATCAAAAAGAATAAAATACCTAGAAATAAACCTAACCAAGGAAGTGAAAAACCTGTACCCTGAAAACTAAAAGACACTCTTGAGAGAAATTAAAAGAGGACACTAACAAATGGAAATTCATCCCATGCTCTTGGGTAGAAAGATTTAATATTGTCAAAATGGCCATCCTGCCTATAGCCATCAACAGATTCAATGCAATCCCTGTATCAAAATACCGACAGCATTCTTCAACGAACTGTAACAAATAGTTCTAAAATTCATATGGAACCACAAAAGACCCCGAATAGCCAAAGCAATCCTGAGAAGGAAGAATAAAGCAGGGGACATTACACTCCCCGACTTCAAGCTCTACTACAAAACCATGGTAATCAAGACAATTTGGTACTGGCCCAAGAACCGACCCATAGCCCAATGGAACAGACTAGAGAGTCCAGATATTAATCCAAGCATATATGGTCAATTAATATACAATAAAGGAGCCATGGACATATAACGGGGAAATGACAGCCTCTTCAACAATTGGTGTTGGCAAAACTGGACAGCTACATTTAAGAAGATGAAACTGGATTACTAACTCCACACACAAAAGTAAACTTGAAATGGATCAAGGACCTCGATGTAAGTCATGAAACCATAAAACTCTTAGAAGAAAACACAGGCAAAACTCTCTTGAATATAAACATGAGCAACTTTTTCATGAACATTATCTCCTCAGGCAAGGGAAACAAAAGCAAAAATGAACAAGCGGGACTATATCAAACTAAAGAGCTTCTGTACAGCAAAGGACACCATCAATAGAACAAAAAGACATCCTACAGTATGGGAGAATATATTCATAATGACATATCCAATAAGGGGTTGACATCCAAATTATATAAAGAGCTCACACACCTCAACAAACAAAAAGCAAATAAGCCAATTAAAAAATGGGCAGAGGAGCTGAACAGACACTTCTCCAAAGAAGAAATTCAGATGGCTAACAGGCACATGAAAAGACGCTCTAAATCGGTAATCATCAGAGAAATGCAAATTAAAACCACAATGAGATTATCACCTCACACAAGTTAGGATGGCCAACATCCAAAAGACAAACAACAAGTGCTGGTGAGGATGTGGAGAAAGGGGAACCCTCCTATGCTGCCGGTGGGAATGTAAATTAGTTCAACCATTGTGGAAAGCAGTATGGAGGTTCCTCAAAAAACTCAAAATAGAAATACCATTTGACCCAGAATTCCACTCCTAGGAATTTACCTAAGAATGCAAGATCCCAGATTCAAAGAGACATATGCACCCCTATATTTACACAATGCAATATTATTCAGCCATAAGAAGAAAACAAATCCTACCATTTGCAACAACATGAATGGAGCTAGAGGGTATTATGCTCAGTGAAATAAGCTAGGAGGAGAAAGACAAGTACTAAATGATTTCACTCCTCTGTGGAGTATAACAACAAAGCAAAAACTGAAAGAATAAAATAGCAGCAGGCTCACAGAACCCATGAATGAACTAAGAGTTAGTTATCAAAGGGAAAAAGGGACTGGGGAGGGTGAGTGGGAAAGGAGGGATAAGGGGATTAAGGGGCATTTTGATTAGCACACATAATATGGGGGAGCACGGGGAAGGCAGTATGGCAGAGAAGACAAGTAGTGACTCTATAGCATCTTACTATCCTGATGGACAGTGACTGTAATGGGGTATGTGGTGGAGACTTGATAATGGGGTGAATCTAGTAACCACAATGTTCCCCATGTGATTGTATATTAATGATACCATAACTAAAAAAAAAAAGACATTATGAAAGAGCAAAAGCAACATTGAACTAAAATCTGTAGAACAAGTTTAAAGGAAATAAAATTCCTTAAGCATCTCCCTTACTAGGATGTAAAAGGTCTAGGGTCTAAAAGAAAGCTACTGATGCTAAACCAAAAACAATAAATAAAAACAAATAAATCAATAAATAAAAATAAAGATGAGACTGGAGAATGAGCCATGGATGGATTCTCGAGAGCCTTGAAGACCACATTTAGGATTTTGGGAAATCACTAAAGGATCTAAAGCAGTAAATGGAAAGATTTGGTGTTTTTTAAGCAGAAGGGGGACTGCTTTGTTACTGTTTTGTTTTCTCAGGGGGGTTCTGTAATATTCCAAATAAGAAATGATAAACCTAAGCTAATAGAGGTGAATCCATTTTTTTTAATTAAAAAAAAAAGATTTGAAAAATATCCGGGAGATAAAACTGCCAGGACTTCGAGAAAGACTAGGTATGATAGAGAAGAGAAAGGATTGTCAAGGATGTCTCCCAGGTTCTGCCCTTTGCAAGCAGACAGGAAACCACCTTCTCTAGTGGAGGAAGTACAGGTTTGGGTGAGCAAGACATCTTCAGTTTTGTACATGATGAGCTTGAAGTGTGTGGTAGGCTGAATAATGGATCCCAAAGATATCCAGATCCTAATCCCTGGGAACTGTGAATGTTTCCTTTCATGACAAAAGGACTTTGCAGCTGTGAATTAAAGCTCTAGAGATGGAGAAATTATCCAGGTGGGTCCTGAATGTAATCACAAGTGTCCGAGGAGTTTTTGATGATGGAAGAATAGACTGGAGCCACTGCACTTTGAAGATGGAGGAAGGAACCACAAGCCAGGCAGGATATACAGTCACTAGAATTAAAGAAGGCAGAAACAAGACAAAACAAAAAAGCACACAGATTCTCCTTCATAGGAAAACTGTAAGAGACTAAATTTGTGTTATTTTAAGTCAACTATTTTCAGAGTAATTTGTTACAGCAGCAATAGTAACTAATACAAAGTATCTGTGAAACACCCAAGTGGATACATCAAGAAGGCAGCTGGGTCTAAAATCAGAAGTCTGGACTGAGGATATATAAAACCTGGTCATTGGCAGAAACTGGAACTTTAATCTTAAAGAGACTTGATTAGAGAAAATATATAGAGTTCAAAGAGCAGTGGTCTTGGAAAGCTCCAATTTAAAAAATACGAAAGGGAAGAGAAGTTAACAAAAAAGAATGTAAAGTAATTCTCAAATGATCAGAGAGGTTACAAAGAAAACCAAGAGAGCACGGTACCATGAAGTTCAAAAAGAAAGAATTTCAACAGGAGTTTTGTCAAAATGATGAGAATTCCAGTAAGATGAAGATGAAAAATGCCTATGAGTGACCTTAACAAGAGATGTTTCAGAGAAATTGTGAGGGCAGAAACTAAATCAATGTGTTCTGAGGAGAGATGAGGAAATAGGGACAGCAGTGTAAACAATTCTTTCAAGAAGTTTAGCTGCGAAAATAAGAAAGGTTGGTAGTTAGAGGAGGAAATGATTGATCAAGAGAGAATTTTTAAGATGGTAAAGACTGAGCAACCCCCAAAAGGTTGTGTAAATTTTCATTCCCACCAGCAATGTAAGAAAGTTATGTGTTGCCCACAATCTCATGAATAAAATGCTATCAAACTTATGGATTTTTTACTAATTTGATCTTTTCAGATATGAAAATTAAAGGGCCATTTGCATTTCTTTTTCTGCAAACTGTCTATTCACAATGCTTGCTTGTTTTTACATTGGGCTTCTAATATTTCTCTTATCTATTTCTGGGGCTCCTTATAGGTTAGGAAGGTTAATCCTCTCAGTGATATAAATTGTAAATAATTTTTCAGAATTCATCTTTTGACTTTGTTTAGTGATTTTTGTTTTGTTTCAGTCATACTTAGCTCTTTCCCACTCCAAAGTTATCAAAAATTCTTCCATGTTTTCTTCTATTATATTTACGTCTCCATTTCCTACACTTAAACTCTTTGATTCCATTTGGAATTTACCTTGGCATACAGTGATATGGATACCAAGATAAATTCTAGATATATACCCTAATATCCCAAGACTATCTTTTCTCTTATATCAATGATCTGAGATGTTATCATTTTTATATGTCACATGCCTATATGTACCTGGGTCTATTTCTGAACTTACTATTCTGTTTCACTGAAAAGGATTCATAAAGTAGTACATACTTAATAATTAAATCTTTAGAATGTATTGGTATCTGATAGGGCACTCCTCCATCATAGTTTTTCTTTCCCAAAGTTTTCCTGGATCTTCTTGCCCATTTACTTTTTCATGTAAACTTCAAAAGCAGCTTGGTTGTCCCAGAAAAAAACTATTGATATTTTTATTGGGATTGTGTTCAACTTATTATTTAGAGAAAATCGTCATTTTTATGTTGGTTCTTCTTAATCCAAGAATAGTTTATCTTTCCACTTAAATCTTCTTTTGGGTGATGTTTTAATGCTAATGGGAAGAATCTGGTAAAGGTAAAAAACTGAAGAGGGCTACTAGTTAAACATGACAGACTGAGCACATAACTTATTTCTATTCATTATCAAAACTCCACTCAAATGAGAATAAAATAGAAAGGCTATAAATCCCAAAAGCTCAAAGAGAAAAGTAAAAAACAACAGGTACAAGCTATCAAAACATTTATAGAAGGTGAAAAGTATATAGGGAAATTAGCAGACTAAGGACTTTCAATACTGAGTAAGTATATAGAAAATACCCAAAGTCAGTTTGCGCTACATAATCTGGTATCACAGAAGGTGGGAACAAAGCATGGAACTGAAAAAGAAATGGGTTTAAAATCTGTACAAGGGTCCGATGGACCCCTCCACTTACCTTCCAGCTCCCCATCCCATATTCTTTCTCACCCTATTTTTTGGAGAAATTGAAACAATAGACTACAGAAACCAAGATACTAGCACATGTATTGAATAGGGCCATTATACTGAAAATAGGGAATTATGTATAATTCCTTACTTTCAACAATGAAATAATCTACCTACTTCCATGGCTCAGGTCTAAGAATTCTAGCAGACAAGGGTATAACCTACTTTACTATCCTGGCAAAAAATATGGTGGACTCTTACCTGTAAAAATTAAAAGCCCCAGAGAAAGATCACTAAATGTTGACATTTGGAGCTTTTCTTACAATGATATGGGCAGATTCCCTACCCAGTCATCAAATGATAAGTCCCACCTATGTGCTCACAGAGTTTTCTAATCCTACTGTACTGGCTGATTTTTAACTCTAAACAGATCACCAGAGATTTGAGGAAAATATCTAACATAAACAGAAGATTAAAACAAAAAAGAATTTGATGAAAAATAAAACTAGAAGAATAAAAGAGAATTTCAAAACCAGTATAATTAATATTATCAGAGAGGTGAAAGATTTTGTATCCAGTAACAAGAAGTTACCAGAGAAAAAATAAAAACGAGAAGAGTCTTAAATTCAAAACATTACAGTTGAAATAAATCAACAGGAAGGAAGGAAGACTGTTAAATCTCCCCAGAAACTAGAATAAAGAGATGAAGAAAATAAGTAAGAAAATTAAGTAAGAAATTAAGAAAATTAGAGGTCCAGTCAGGAGGCCTAATATCCAACTAATAAAAGTTTCAGAAAAAATAAAAACAGTGGAAACTGAGGTAAGGAAATTAGCAAAGAAATAAAATGTAAGAACATTTACCCAAACAGAAGGATATGAATTTCCATAATGAAAAGGCCTACATGCTCATCAGAGTGAATATAAAAAGCTTCACACCAGCTTTTTTGAGGTCTGAGAAAATCACAGGAGTTTGTGGGTGGCCTTCAACCACATTAGTGATGTTTTATTTCTTGGGCCAGGTGGTTAAGAATACAGGTGTTTGTAATTATTCTTGTACCTCTTTGTATGTCAGAAATATTTCATAGGAAATTAAAAGACAAAAAACAACAACAAAACACCCATCTCAAGGCACATTATCCTCAGTATTCTGAAATGTTTCAGTAGACAATTTGGAAGCTTCCAGAAAAAATAAAACAAGACACCTAAAAAGCATCAGGAATCATATGACATCGGATTTCTCAGCAACAACAACAGAAGCTTAACTAAAGACATGGAGTAAAGCCTTTATAAATTTGAAGAAAAATGACCTCCAGTCTAGAATTCCACACCTGTCTGAACTACCAAATAAATATAATTGTAAAGAAAGACTTTTCAGACATGCGAGGTCTCATTTGAGTCACTAAATTCAGGCAATAGAATAGTTACAGAATCCCAGAACAGGAGAAAAAAGTGAACAGGTTTCTCAGGCTATACATATATGAGATACATAGGATGTATCCAGGATATACATCCCAGGACAGACCTCCACATATATTCTTACTGCAATACAATAATACTATAAAACTATAAACAAACTAAATGTGCAAGAACAGGAGAATAAAAAGTGATATACTGAATAACAAAATACCAAATATGCAGGTTAAAATGCATGAACAAGAGTTACAAGTAGCATATCATTCTCAAGAGCAATGCTGAACCAAGGTAAACTGCACGATGATACATGTAAAACACTATTTATAAGGTGTTAAATCACACAGAATAGTTAAATATACTGTTTGTATGTTCATACATACACAGCAAATATTTGAATATGCAGGGAAATGATAAACCACAAATTCAGAATAAAGGTTTTCTTCTGGGGAGAAAAGAAAAAGCTTATTCTTTTATTGAAAAAACATATAACGCAGGAATTCACTTAATACTGCACTTTTCTTTATATGATACTGGAAGGGGGAAAGCTGAACTGTGTCCCCAATACGTATACCTTTTAAAAAGGACATCTTAAGGCAGTTGTAAACTTAGAAGACAGTAGCTTTATTCATACTTTGCCAAATTTGAAAGCAACCAAGATGTCCTGCAATAAGTGAACAGATAAATAAAACTCTGGTACCTTTAGACAATGGAGTACTATTCAGCACAAAAAAAAAAATGTGCTATCAAGCCATGAAAAGACATTCATGTTCCTAAGTGAAAGAAGCCAATCTAAAAAGCCTGTATGATTCCCAATATACTGTATTCCTGAAAAGGCAAAATTATAGGCAGTAAAAAGATCAGTGGCTGCCAGGGTTGGGAGGAGAAAGAATAGACTCAGTACAGGTTTTTAGGACAGTGAAAATACTCTGTGTTACTGTAACAATGGATACATGTCATTGTACATTAGTTCAAATCAAAGAATACATACCACCAAGAGAGAACCATAATGTAAACTATGCACTTTGGGTGATTATGGTATGTCAAGATAGGTTCATCAATTGTTAACAGATATACCACTCTGGAGGTGCATGTTGACAATGGCAGAGGCAATGGAATTGGGGGCAAAGAATATATAGGAAATCTCTATACCTTCCCCTCAATTTGGCTCAATTGTGAACTAAACCTGCGCTAAGTAAATCAATTATTAAAAAATACACACAACAACTGGGGCTCAAGATTGGCGGCATGAGCAGAGCAGCAGAAATCTCCTCCCAAAACCATACATATTTGTGAAAATACAACAAATACAACTATTCCTAAAAGAGAGACCAGAAGGTACAGTACAACAGCCAGGCTACATCTACATCTGCGAGAACTCAGCGGCTCACAAAGGGGGTAAGATACAATGACACGACCCAGCGGGACCCAATCACTCCCCACCACAGCTCACTGGTGGGAGGAAAAGAATCAGAGTGGGGAGGGAGTGGAAGCACAGGACTGCTAAATAACCAGCCCTGGTGATCTGCACCGGGAGCACAGACACACATCGCATGGTGTACTGGATATTAGAGAAACGGAAGGGTAGGATCCGAGACGGAGACTGCAAGTGGATCCCGACAGCCGGCTCCCCTGAGACAAAAGAAAAGCGGGCCATTTTTAAAAGTCTTAAAGAGACAAGGGCCCAACAGCTCGTAACAGCACACACAGCCCAGCAAGCTGGGAATCTTGAGGAATTTCAGGCCCCCTAACGGCCTGATGGGTAAAGCAGCCCTGCCGAAGCCCCTCATAGTGATAAGCAGCCTGCCATTCGTTCCCGACGGCCAGCATTGCAAACAGAAGGGCTGACCCGCCACACCTATGGTGCACAGCAACCACACTGAATGTCCTCCCAGCAGGCGCGCAGCTAACCGGGAAGGACCGCGGAAGCCAGAGCAAGGTCCAGAAGGCATCAAACGGCGCCAGACTTGCCACAGAACGCACCCGGCGTGGCTGTAACCACCCACAGTGCTCTAGGCTAGCCTGAGGGCAGCCCTGGCCATGGCAACTCAGGGGATTATCTCAGAGATGGCCACCCGGTGTGCGGGTAACTGGCACAGGCAGCGGAAAAGGGCAAGGAGAACAACAAGCAGGAAGGGACTTTGTTCTACAAGCTGACACACGTGTCACCTGCCTGCGACGACATCTATTGCCATGAAAAGACAGAAGAATCTGGTCCAGTCAAAAATCACCCACACAACTCCAGAGAGAGGCCCTGGTGGGAAAGATTTAAACAACCTTCCTGAAAAATAATTCAAAATAAAAGTCATAACCATGCTGATGAACCTACACAGAAATATGCAAGAACTAAGGGATGAAGTCAGGAGGGAGATTACAGAAACAAAACTATCGCGTAATGGGCATAAGAGCAGACTGGACGAGGTGCAAGAGACTGTTAATGGAATAGAAATGAGAAAACAGGAGTAGACAATGTGAAGCAGAGACAGATAAGAGGATCTCTAGGAATGAAAGGATATTAAGAAAACTCTGTGACCGATCAAAACGGAACAATATTCGCATTATACGAGTACCAGAGGAAGGAGAAGAAGGGATAGAAAGTGTCATTGAAGACATAATTGCTGAAAACTTCCCCAAGCTGGGAAAGGAAATAGTTTCTCAGACCATGGAAGCCGACAGATGTCCCAACACAAGGGACCCAAGGAGGACAACACCAAGACATACAATAATTAAAAAGGCATAGATCAAAGAAAAGGACAGAGTATTAATACAGAGAGAGAAAAACAGATCACCTATGAAGGAAAACCCATCAGACTATCATCAGATTTCTCAACAGAAACCTTACAGGCCAGAAGAGAATGGCATGATATATTTAAGGCAATGAAACAGAAGGACCTTGAACCTAGAATACTGTATCCAGCATGATTATCATATAAATTTGAGGGAGGGATTAAACAATTCCCAGACAAGCAAAAGTTGACGGATTTGCCTTCCACAAACCACCTCTACAGGATATTTTTAAGGGACTGCTCTAGATGGAAGTAATCCTAAGGCTAAATAGATGTCACCAGAGAAAATAAAACCATGGCAAAGAAAGCGGACCATCCAAATACTAACTAAAGGAAAAATATAAAATCAACTATCCACAAAAACAGTCAGAGGAAACACAAAAGGGTACAGAATAAAACACTTAACATATAAAGAATGGAGTAGGAAGAATAAGAAAGAAGAGAAATAAAGAATCATCAGACTGTGTATATAATAGCTTAAAAAGAGAGTTAAGTTAGATTGTTAGTAAAAAAGCTACACTTGAACCTTTGGTAACCAAGAAACTAAAGCCACCAAGGGCAATAAGTACATATCTATCGATAATCACCCTAAAAGTAAGTGGACTGAATGCACAAATCGAGACACAGAGTAATAGAATGGATAAAAAAGCAACACACATATATATGCTACTTAGAAGAGACTCACCTCAAACCCAAAGATATACACAGACTAAAACTGAATGGATGGAAAAAGATATTTCAGGCAAACAACAGGGAGAAAAAAGTATTGCAGTACTTGTATCAGACAAAATAGACTTCAAAACGAAGAAAGCAGCAGGAGATAAAGAAGGACATTATATAATGATAAAGGGGTCAGTCCAAAAAGAGGATATAACCATTATAAGTATGTATGAACCCAACGCAGGAACAATGACATATGTAAAACAAATACTAACAGAATTAAAAGAGGTAAGAGACAGCAATGCATTCATTTTAGGAGACTTCAACACATCACTCACTCCAAAGGACAGATCAACCAGACAGAAAATAACTAAAGACACAGAAGCACTGAACAACACACTAGAACAGATGGACCTAACAGGCATCAACAGAACTCTACACCCAAAAGGAACAGGATACACATTCTTCTCAAGTGCCCATAGAACACTTTCCAGAATAGACCACATACTAGGACACAAAAAGAACCTCAGTAAATTAAAAAAGACTGAAATTCTACAAACCAACTTCTCAAATCAAAAAGGTAAAAAACTAGAAATAAATTGTACAAAGAAAACAAAAAGACTCACAAACACAAGGAGACTTAACAACATGCTCCTAAATAATCAATGGATCAATGACCAAGTTAAAACAGGGATCAAACAATATATGGAGACAAATGACAACACCACCACAAAGCACCAACTTCTGTGGGACACAGCAAAGGCAGTTCTAAGACGAAAGTATATTCCAAAGCAGACCTATTTAAAGAAGGAAGAACAATCCCAAATGAATAGTCTAAAGTCACAATTATTGAAATTGGAAAAAGAAGAACAAACGAGGCGCAAAGTCACCAGGAGGGCCATATAAAGATGAGAGAAGAAATAAATTAAATTGAGAAGAATAAAACAATACAAAATATCAATGAAACCAAGACCTGGTTCTTTGAAAAAATAAACAAAATAGATAAACCCCGAGCTAAACATATTAAGAGAGAAAGAGAATCTACACACATAAACAGAATCAGAAATGAGAAAGGAAAAATCATGATGGACCCCACAGAAATACAAAGAATTATTAGAGAATACTATGAAAATCTATATGCTAACAAGCTGGAAAACCTCAAAGAAATAGACAACTTCTGAGAAAAATACAACCTTCCAGGGCTGATGAAGGTGGAAAAAAAAACCGAAACAGATTAATTACGAGCAACGAAATTGAATCGGTAATCAAAAAACTACACAAGAACAAAACCCCCAGATTAGATAGATTCACCGCTGAATTTTATCAGACATATAGAGTACAAATAATACCCATTCTCCTTAAAGTTTTCCAAAAAATAAAACAGGAGGGAATACTTCCAAACTCATTCTATGAAGCCAGCATCACTCTAATACCAAAACCAGGAAAAGACCGCACAAAAAAAGAAAGTTACAGACCAATATACCTGATGAACGTAGATGCAAAAATACTCAACACAGTATTAGCAAACCAATTTCAAAAATACATCAAGAGGATCATACACCATGATCAAGTGGGATTCATTTCAGGGATGCAAGGATGGTACAACATTAGAAAATCCATCAATATCATCCACCACAACAACAAAAAGAACAAAAACCTCATGATCATCTCCATAGATCCGGAAAAAGCATTTGACAAAATTCAACATCCATTCATGATAAAAAGTGTTTAAAAAATGGGAATAGAGGGTAAATACCTCAACAAAATAAAGGCCATATATGACAAACCCACAGCCAACATCATACTTAACAGCGAGAAGCTGAAACCTTTTCATCTAAGATAAGGAACACGACAAGGATGCCTATTCTCCCCACTTTTATTCAACATTGTTCTGGAGGTCCTAGCCATGGCAATCAGACAAAACAAAGAAATACAAGGCAACCAGATTGGTAAAAAAGAAGTCAAACTATCACTATTTGCAGATGACATGATATTGTACATAAAAAACCCTAATGACTCCACTACAAAACTACTAGAACTAATATCTGAATTCAGCAAAGTTGCAGGATACAAAATTAACACACAGAAATCTGTTGTTTTCCTATACACTAACAATGAACTAACAGAAAGAGAAATCAGAAAAACAATTCCATTCACAATTGCATCAAAAAGAATAAAATACCTAGGAATAAACCTAGCAAAGGAAGTGAAAGACCTATACCCTGAAAACTACAAGACACTCCTAAGAGAAATTAAAAAGGACACTAACAAATGGAAATTCATCCCATGCTCTTGGCTAGGAAGAATAAATATTGTCAAAATGGCTATACTACCTAAAGCAATCTACGGATTCAATGCAATCCCTATCAAAATACCAACAGCATTCTTCAATGACCTGTAAGAAATAATTCTAAAATTCATATGAAATGACAAAAGACCCCGAATAGCCAAAGCAATCCTTTGTAGGAAGGATAAAACAGGAGGAATTATGCCCCCTGACTTCAAGCACTACTACAAAGCCACAGTAATCAACACAATTTCGTACTGGAACAAGAACAGAGCCACAGACCAGTGGAACACAAGAGAGGGTCCAAATATTAAACCAAATATATACGGTCAATTAATACACGATAATGGAGCCATGTATATAAAATGTGAAATCGCAGCCTCTTCAACAGCTGGTGTTCACAAAATTGGACAGCTACATGTTAAGAAAATGAAACTAGATCATTGTATAACCCCATACACAAAAGTAATTCGAAATGGATCAAAGACCTGAAGGCAAGTTCTGAAACCATAAAACTCCTAGAAAAAAAATAGGCAAAAATCTCTTGGACATAAACATCAGCAACTTCTTCATGAACATATCTCCCCGTGCAAGGGAAACAAAAGCAAAAATGAACAAGTGGGACTATATCAAGCTGAAAAGCTTCTGTACAGCAAAGGACACCATCAGTAGAACAAAAAGACATCCTACAGTATGGGACAATATATTCATAAATGATGTATCCGATAAGGGGTTGACATCCAAAATATATAAAGCACACAAGCACCTCAACAAACAAAAAGCAAATAACCCAACTAAGAAATGGTCAGAGACATGAATAGACACTTATCCAAAGAAGAAATTCAGATGGCCAACAGGCACATAAAAAGATGCTCCACATCGCTAATCATCAGAGAAATGTAAATTAAAACCACAATGAGATATCACCTCACATCAGTGAGGATGGCCAACATCCAAAACACAAAAAACAAATGTTGGCGAGGATGTGGAGAAAAGGGAACCCTCCTACACTGCTGGTGGGAATGCATATTAGTTCAACCATTGTGGAAAGCAGTATGGAGGTTCCTAAAAAAACTCAAAACAGAAATACCATTTGACCCAGGAATCCCACTCCTAGGAATTTACCTTAAGAATGCAGCGGCCCAGTTTGAAAAAGATATATGCACCCCTATGTGTATCGCAGCACTATTTACAATAGCCAAGAAATGGAAGCAACCTAAGTGTCCAACAGTAGATGAATGGATAAAGAAGATGTGGTACATATACACAATGGAATATTATTCAGCCATAAGAAGAAAACAAATCCTACCATTTGCAACAACATGGATGGAGCTAGAGGGTATTATGCTCAGTGAAATAAGCCAAGCCAAAAAGACAAGTATCAAATGATTTCACTCATATGTGGAGTATAAGAACAAAGAAAAAATACTGAAGGAACAAAACAGCAGCAGACTCACAGAACCCAAGAACGAACTAACAGTTACCAAAGGGAAAGGGACTGGGGAAGATGGGTGGGAAGGGAGGGATAGATAAGAGGGAAAAAGGGGCATTATGATTAGCAGATTTAATGTTGGGGGGGCACGGGGAGGGCTGTACAACTCAGAGAAGACAAGTAGTGATTCTACAGCATCTCACTATGCTGATGGACAGTGACTGTACTGGGGTTGGTGGGGGGACCCAATGAAGGGGGTAGTGTAATCACCATAATATTACTCATTTAATTGTAGATTAATGATATCAACATAAACTTAAAAAAAAAAGAATGCAGCAGCCCAATTTGAAAAAGACAGATGCACCCCTATGTTTATCGCAGCACTATTTACAATAGCCAAGAAATGGAAGTAACCTAAGTGTCCATCAGTAGATGAATGGATAAAGAAGATGTGGTACATATACACAATGGAATATTATTCAGCCATAAGAAGAAAACAAATCCTACCATTTGCAACAACATGGATGGAGCTAGAGGGTATTATGCTCAGTGAAATAAGCCAAGCCGAAAAAGACAAGCATCAAATGATTTCACTCATATGTGGAGTATAAGAACAAAGAAAAAATACTGAAGGAACAAAACAGCAGCAGACTCACAGAACCCAAGAACGGACTAATAGTTACCAAAGGGAGGGACAAGGGGGAAAAAGGGGCATTACAATTAGCAGATGTAATATTTGGGGGGCACGGGGAGGGCTGTACAACTCAGAGAAGACAAGTAGCAATTCTACAGCATCTCACTACACTGATGCACAGTGACTGTAATGGGGTTGGTGGAGGGGACCTGATGAAGGGGGTAGTTTAATAATCATAATATTGCACATGTAATTGTAGATTAATGATACCAAAAGAAATTATTTAAAAAAAACAAAAAAACAAATATATTTATAAAATTACAACAAATACAACTATTCCTGAAACAGAGACAAGACGGCACCCAGCCTGCAGCTACACCTGAGAGGACTTGGCACGCTGCAAAGCGGGTAAGATACGGAGCCGCGTCCCGGCGGGACCCGAGCACTCCCCCACCGGAGTGCACAGCGGGTGAAGGGGATTCAGAGCCGGGAGGGAGTGGAAGCACAGGCCCGCCAAGTAACGAATCCTGGTGCTCTGCGCCGAGAGCACTGACACACTTCGCGCGATGTATCGGAGATTGGAGAGGCAGAGGTGCAGGATCCAAGACGGCAGGTCCACTCAGCTGGTTCCCCGGGAAAAAAGAAAAGCGCAGGTTTTTTAGGGGTCTTAAAGAGATAGGGGCCCAACGGAGGGGCAGGATAGTCCCAGCGCACTCAGCCAAGCAGACAGGGAATCCTCGGGAATTTCGGTCCCCTTGGACTGCAGCTGGGAAAAGTAGTCGCACCGAGAATTCCCACAGAAATCAGCAGCCCCCCATTCGTTCCCTCCCTGGCCAGAGTCACAAAGGGCCCTGCAGAGCAAGGTGTCTGCGGAATAGTGGAGCAGCAGCGCCACCTACTGGATCCTCACAGAAGCTACACACGGCAGGCGTTTTTTCTTTTTTTTCCTCTATTTTCCCTTTCTTCTTTTTTTCTTTTTCTGACCACTTCTATGGCCATGAAAAGACAGAGGAATATGGTACAAACAAAGCTTACTCAGACAACCCCAGACCAGACAACGCCAGAGAGGGAGCCTGATGGGATGGACATGCACAATCTTCCTGAAAAAGAATTCAGAATAAAAGTCATAACAGTACTGATGGCTCTACACAGAAATATGCAAGAGCTAAGGGAGGAAGTGAGGGAAGTGAGGAAAGACAATGCAGAGATGAGACAAGCGATCGACGGGCTTACGGGCTTAGCAGCAGACTGGACGAGATGCAAGAGACAGATAATGGAATAGAAATCAGAGAACAGGAAGGCAGAGAGAGATAAAAGGATCTCTAGGAATGAAAGAATTTTAAGAGAACTGTGTGACCAATCCAAACAGAACAATATTCGCATTACAGGAGTACCACAGGAAGAAGAGAGAGAAAAAAGGATAGAAAGTGTCTTTAAAGAAATAATTGCGGAAAACTTCCTCAAACTGGGTAAGGAAATAGTCTCTCAAACCATGAAAGCCAACAGATCTCCCAACACAAGGGACCAAAGGAAGACAATACCAAGACACATAATAATTAAAATGGCAAAGATCAAAGAAAAGGACAGGGTATTAAAGGCAGCTAGAGAGAGAAAAAAGATCACCTACAAAGGAAAACCCATCAGACTATAATCAGACTTCTCAACAGAAACCTTAAAAGGCCAGAAGAGATTTGCATGATATATTTAACATAATGAAAGAGAAGGGCCTCAAACCAAGAATATTGTATCCAGGACGATTATCACTTAAATTGGAGGGAGGGATTAAACAATTTACAGACAAGCGAAAGATGAGGGAACTTGCCTCCCATAAACAACCACTACAGGATATCTTAAAGGGAATGCTCTAGATGGAAGCACTTCTAAGGCAAAAAGAGGTCACCAGAGAAAATAAAATCATAGCAAAGAAAGCAGACCATCCAAATACTAACTAAAGGCAAAGAATAAAACACCTAGTAAATAAAGAAGGTAGGAGGAAGAATAAGAAGGGAGAGAAATAAAGAATCATCAGGCTGTGTTTACAATAACTTAACAAGAAAGTTAAGTTAGACTGTTAGATAGTAGAGAAGCTACACTTGAACCTTTGGTAACCACGAATCTAAAGCCAGCAATGGCAATAAGTACATATCTATCAATAATCACCCTAAATATAAATGGACAGAATGCACCAATCAAAAGACATAGAATTACTGAATGGATAAAAAAGCAAGACCCATCTATATGCTGCTTACAGGAGACTCACAGACATACACAGACTAAAGGTGAAAGGATGGAAAAAGATATTTCATACAAACAACAAGAAGAAAATAGCAGGTGTTGCAGTACTTGTATCAGACAAAATAGACTTCAAAACGAAGAAAGAAGCAAGAGATAAAGAAGGACATTACATAAGGATAAAGGGGTCAGTCCAACAAGAGGATATAACCATTATAAATATATGTGCACCCAACACAGGAGCGCCGGCATCACTGCAAAGGACAGATCAACCAGACAGAAAATAAGTAAAGACACAGAGGCTCTAAACAACACACTAAAATAGATGAACCTAACAGACATCTATAGAACTCTACACTCAAAAGCAACAGGATACACATTCTTCTGAAGTGCACATGGAACATTTTCCAGAATACAAAACATACTAGGCCACAAAAAGAACCTCAGTAAATTAAAAAATATTGATACTCTACCAACCAATTTCTCAGATCACAAAGGTATAAAACTAGACATAAATTTTAGAAAGAAAACAGAAACACTCACAAATACATGGAGACTTGACAACATTCTCCTAAATAATCAATCGGTTAACGATCAAATCAAAACAGAAATCAAAGAATATACGGAGACTAATGAAAACAACAACAAAGCCACAACTTCTGCAGAACGCAGCAAAGGCAGTTCTAAGACGAAAGTATTTTGCAATCCAGGTCTATTTAAAGAAGGAAGAACAATCCCAAATGAATAGTCTAAAGTCACAATTATTGAAATTAGAAAAAGAAGAACAAATGAGGCGCAAAGTCACCAGGAGGGCCATATAAAGATGAGAGAAGAAATAAATTAAATTGAGAAGAATAAAACAATACAAAATATCAATGAAACCAAGACCTGGTTCTTTGAAAAAAAAACAAAATAGATAAACCCCGAGCTAAACATATTAAGAGAGAAAGAGAATCTACACACATAAACAGAATCAGAAATGAGAAAGGAAAAATCATGATGGACCCCACAGAAATACAAAGAATTATTAGAGAATACTATGAAAATCTATATGCTAACAAGCTGGAAAACCTCAAAGAAATGGACAACTTCTGAGAAAAATACAACCTTCCAGGACTGATGAAGGCAGAAAAAAAAACCTAAACAGACTAAATACCAGCAACGAAATTGAATCGGTAATCAAAAAACTACACAAGAACAAAACCCCCAGATTAGATAGATTCACCGCTGAATTTTATCAGACATATAGAGTACAAATAATACCCATTCTCCTTAAAGTTTTCCAAAAAATAAAACAGGAGGGAATACTTCCAAACTCATTCTATGAAGCCAGCATCACTCTAATACCAAAACCAGGAAAAGACCGCACAAAAAAAGAAAGTTACAGACCAAATACCTGATGAACGTAGATGCAAAAATACTCAACACAGTATTAGCAAACCAATTTCAAAAACACATCAAGAGGATCATACACCATGATCAAGTGGGATTCATTTCAGGGATGCAAGGATGGTACAACATTAGAAAATCCATCAATATCATCCACCACATCAACAAAAAGAACAAAAATGACATGATCATCTCCATAGATGCAGAAAAAGCATTTGACAAAATTCAGCATCCATTCATGACTATAACTCTCAACAAAATGGGTATAGAGGGCAACTACCTCAACAAAATAAAGGCCATATATGACAAACCCACAGCTAAAATCATACTTAACAGCGAGAAGCTGAAACCTTTTCATCTAAGATCGGGAACCATACTGGGATGCCCACTCTCTCCACTGTTATTCAACATAGTACCGGAGGTCCTAGCCACAGCAATCAGACAAAAGAAAGACATACAAGGCATCCAGATTGGTAAAGAAGAAGTCAAATTGTCACTATTTGCAGATGACACGATACTGTACATAAAAAACCCTAAAGACTCCATTCCAAAACTACTAGAACTAATATCTGAATTCGGCAAAGTTGCAGGATACAAAATTAACACACAGAAATCTGTTCCTTTCCTATACACTAACGATGAACTAACAGAAAGAGAAATCAGAAAAACAATTCCATTCACAATTGCATCAAAAAGAATAAAATACCTAGGAATAAACCTAACGAAGGAAGTGAAAGACGTGTACTCTCAAAACTACAAAACACTCCTAAGAGATATTAAAGAGGACACTAACAATTGGAAATGCATCCCATGCTCTTGGCTAGGAAGAATAAATATTGTCAAAATGGCTATACTACCTAAAGCAATCTACAGATTCAGTGCAATCCCTATCAAACTACCAATAGCTTTCTTCAATGAACTGGAACAAATAATTCTAAAATTCATATGGAACCGCAAAAGACCCCGAATAGCCAAAGCAATCCTGAGAAGGAGGAATAAAACAGGGGGAATTACGCTCCCTGACTTCAAGCTCTACTACAAAGCGAAAGTAATCAAGACAATTTGGTACTGGCATAAAAACAGACTCACAGACCAGTGGAACAGAATAGAAAATCAAAACATTAACCCAAACATATACAGTCAATTAATATTTGATAAAGGAGCCTTATATATACAATGGGGGGATGACAGCCTCTTCTTCAGCAGCTGGTGTTGGAAAAACTGGACAGCTACATGTAAGAGAATGAAACTGACTACTGTCTAGCCCCATACACAAAGGTAAACTCAAGGTGGATCAAAGACCTGAATGTAAGTCATGAAACCATAAAACTCTTAGAAAAAAACATAGGCAAAAATCTCTTGGACATAAACATGAGCGACTTCTTCATGAACATATCTCCCCGGGCAAGGGAAACAAAAGCAAAAATGAACAAGTGGTACTATATCAAGCTGAAAACCTTCTGTACAGCAAGGGACACCATCAGTAGAACAAAAAGACATCCTACAGTATGGGAGAGTATATTCATAAAAAACGTACCTGATAAAGGGTTGACATCCAAAATACATAAAGAACTCACACACCTTAACAAACAAAAAGCCAATAATCCAATTAAGAAATGGGCAGAGGACATGAATAGACACTTCTCCAAAGAAGAAATTCAGATGGCCAACAAGCACATGAAAAGATGCTCCACATCGCTAATCATCAGAGAAATGCAGATTAAAACCACAATGAGATATCACCTCACACCAGTGAGGATGGCCAACATCCAAAACACAAACAACAACAAATGTTGGCGAGGATGTGGAGAAAAGGGAACCCTCCTACACTGCTGGTGGGAATGCAAATTAGTTCAACCATTGTGGAAAGCAGTATGGAGGTTCCTCAAAAAACTCAAAATAGAAATACCATTTGACCCAGGAATTCCACTCCTAGGAATTTACCCTAAGAATGCAGCAGCCCAGTTTGAAAAAGACAGATGCACCCCTATGTTTATTGCAGCACTATTTACAATAGCCAAGAAATGGAAGCAACCTAAGTGTCCATCAGTAGATGAATGGATAAAGAAGATGTGGTACATATACACAATGGAATATTATTCAGCCATAAGAAGAAAACAAATCCTACCATTTGCAACAACATGGATGGAGCTAGAGGGTATTATGCTCAGTGAAATAAGCCAAGCCGAAAAAGACAAGCATCAAATGATTTCACTCATATGTGGAGTATAAGAACAAAGAAAAAATACTGAAGGAACAAAACAGCAGCAGACTCACAGAACCCAAGAACGGACTAATAGTTACCAAAGGGAAAGGGACTGGGGAAAATGGGTGGGAAGAGAGGGATAAGAGGGAAAAAGGGGCGTTACGATTAGCAGACGTAATGTTGGGGGGGCACGGGGAGGGCTGTACAACTCAGAGAAGACAAGTAGTGATTCTATAACATCTCACTACGCTGATGGACAGTGAATGTAATGGGGTTGGTGGGGGGACCTGATGAAGGGGTAGTTCACTAACCATAATATTGCACATGTAATTGTAGATTAATGATACCAAAATAAATTATATTAATAAAAAAACAAACCAGCAATGCTACCCAGGCTTGTTGCTGGCAGAAAAGAGGGAAGACAAATAGCCCTATTCACCTCTAAAACACTCAAACAGAATGATGATAGAGCACAATACAGCAGTAAGAGAGAATTGGGGAGTTCTTTAGGTACTAAAGTGCAATACTTTCCAACAGGCATCACTGAGGGGAAAAAGCAAAATATATGGTACATATACAGGAGATAATCATTTGTGCTAAAGGAAGAAAAAGGTGATACATGTGTAAATATATGTTTCTGCCTAAAATATCGTTAGCAGGATGTATACTGCAAGAAACTGGTGCCCCTGGCTGCCTCCGGGAAGAACAGGGAGCCTGGCAAATAGGAAGGAGGCATTTCTTTTTACATCCTTTAATTCTTTTGAATTCTGGGCCTTGCAAAACCCATTTGAACCTATTTGCCCCTATTTGGGTCTTGTGAATTTATCTGAAAAAGATTAAAAATACATTTCTTGAAAAACAAAACAAAACAAAACAAAAAACTCCACTCCAAAACTACTAGAACTAATATATGAATTCAGGAAAGTTGCAGTATACAAAATTAACACACAGAAATCTGTTGCTTTCCTATATAATATGAACTAACAGAAAGAGATTTCAGACAAAAAATACCATTCACAATTGCATCAAAAAAATAAAATACCTAGGAATAAACCTAAAGAAGGAAGTGAAAGACCTGTACTCTGAAAACTACAAGACACTCCTAAGAGAAATTAAAGAGGACACTAACAAATGGAAATGCATCCCATGCTCTTGGCTAGGAAGAATAAATATTGTCAAAATGGCTATACTACCTAAAGCAATCTACAGATTCAATGCAATCCCTATCAAACTACCAACAGCTTTCTTCAATGAACTGGAACAAATAATTCTAAAATTCATATGGAACCACAAAAGACCCCGAATAGCCAAGGCAGTCCTGAGAAGGAGGAATCAAACAGGGGGAATTACACTCCCTGACTTCAAGCTCTACTACAAAGCCACAGTAATCAAGACAATTTGGTATTGGCACAAAAACAGACCCACAGACCAGTGGAACAGAATAGAAAATCCAAACATTAGCCCAAACATATACAGTCGATTAATATTTGATAAAAGTGCCTTGGATATGCAATGGGGAGATGACGGCCTCTTCAGCAGCTGGTGTTGGAAGAACTGGACGGCTGCGTGTAGGAGAATGAAACTGGACTACTGTCTGGCCCCATACACAAGGGTAAACTCAAGGTGGATCAAAGACTTGAATGTGAGTCATGAAACCATAAAACTCTTGGAAAAAAACATAGGCGAAGATCTCATGGACATAGACATAAGCAACTTCTTCATGAGCATGTCTCCCCGGGCAGGGGAAGCGGGAGCAAAGATGAACAAGTGGGACTATATCAAGCTGAAAAGCTTCTGTACAGCGAGGGACACCATCAGTAGAACAAAAAGACATCCTACAGTATGGGAGAATATATTCATAAAAAACGTATCTGATAAAGGGTTGACATCCAAAATATATAAAGAACTCATGCACCTTAACAAACAGAAAGCCAATAATCCAATTAAGAAATGGGCAGAGGACATGAATAGACACTTCTCCAAAGAAGAAATTCAGATGGCCAACAGGCACATGGAAAGATGCTCCACATCACTAATCATCAGAGAAATGCAGATTAAAACCACAATGAGATATCACCTCACACCAGTGAGGATGGCCAACATCCAAAACACAAACAACAACAAATGTTGGCGAGGATGTGGAGAAAAGGGAACCCTCCCTACACTGCTGGTGGGACTGCAAATTAGTTCAACCATTGTGGAAAGCAGTATGGAGGTTCCTCAAAAAACTCAAAATAGAAATACCATTTGACCCAGGAATTCCACTCCTAGGAATTTACCCTAAGAATGCAGCGGCCCAATTTGAAAAGGACAGATGCACCCCTATGTTTATTGCAGCACTATTTACAATAGCCAAGAAATGGAAGCAACCTAAGTGTCCATCAGTAGATGAATGGGTAAAGAAGAGGTGGTACATATACACAATGGAATATTATGCAGCCATAAGAAAACAAATCCTACCATTTGCAACAACATGGATGGAGCTAGAGGGTATTATGCTCAGTGAAATAAGCCAAGCCGAAAAAGACAAGTATCAAATGATTTCACTCTATGTGGAGTATAAGAACAAAGAAAAAATACTGAAGGAACAAAACAGCAGCAGACTCACAGAACCCAAGAACAGACTAATAGTTACCAAAGGGAAAGGGACTGGGGAAAATGGGCGGGAAGGGAGGGATAAGAGGAAAAAGGGGCATTACGATTAGCAGATGTAATGTTGGGGGGGCACGGGGAGGGCAGTACAACTCAGAGAAGACAAGTAGTGATTCTATAGCATCTCACTACGCTGATGGACAGTGACTGTAATGGGGTTGGTGGTGGGGACCTGATGAAGGGGTAGTTTAATAATCGTAATATTGCACATGTAATTGTAAATTAATGATAATAAAATAAATTAAATTAAAAAAAATAAAAACAAAAATAAAAATTCAAGCAACAAAAAAAAAAGAGATTTCAGACAAAAAATACCATTCACAATTGCATCAAAAAAATAAAATACCTAGGAATAAACCTAAAGAAGGAAGTGAAAGACCTGTACTCTGAAAACTACAAGACACTCCTAAGAGAAATTAAAGAGGACACTAACAAATGGAAATGCATCCCATGCTCTTGGCTAGGAAGAATAAATATTGTCAAAATGGCTATACTACCTAAAGCAATCTACAGATTCAATGCAATCCCTATCAAACTACCAACAGCTTTCTTCAATGAACTGGAACAAATAATTCTAAAATTCATATGGAACCACAAAAGACCCCGAATAGTCAAAGTAATCCTGAGTAGGAAGGATAAAACAGGAGGAATTATGCTCCCTGACTTCAAGCTCTGCTACAAAACCACAGTAATCAAGACAATTTGGTACTGGCACAAAAACAGACCCACAGACCAGTGGAACAGATTAGAAAATCCAAACATTAACCCAAACATATACAGTCAATTAATATTTAATAAAGGAGCCTTGTATATACAATGGGGAGATGACAGCCTCTTCAGCAGCTGGTGTTGGAAAAACTGGACAGCTACAAGTAAGAGAATGAAACTGGACTACTGTCTAACCCCATACACAAAAATAAACTCAAAATTGATCAAAGACCTGAATGTAAGTCATAAAACCATAAAACTCTTAGAACAAAACATAGGCAAAACTCTCTTGGACATAAACATGAGTGACTTCTTCATGAACATATCTCCCCGGGCAAGGGAAACAAAAGCAAAAATGAACAAGTGGGACTATACCAAGCTGAAAAGCTTCTGTACAGCAAAGGACACCATCAGTAGAACAGAAAGACATCCTACAGGATGGGAGAATATATTCATAAATGACGTATCCGATAAGGGGCTGACATCCAAAATATATAGAGAACTCAAGCACCTCAACAAACAAAAAGCAAATAATCCAATTAAGAAATGGGCAGAGGACATGAATAGACATTTCTCCAAAGAAGAAATTCAGATGGCCAACAGGCAATGCTCCACATCGCTAATCATCAGAAAAATGCAAATTAAAACCACAATGAGATATCACCTCACACCAGTGAGGATGGCCAACATTGAAAACACAAACAACAACAAATGTTGGCAAGGATGTGGAGAAAAGGGTACCCTCCTACACTGCTGATGGGAGTGCAAAGTAGTTCAACCATTGTGGAAAGCAGTATGGAGGTTCCTCAAAAAACTCAAAATAGAAATACCATTTGACCCAGAAATCTCACTCCTAGGAATTTACCCTAAGAGTGCAGCAGCCCAGTTTGAAAAAGACAATGTACCCCTGTTTATCGCAGCACTATTTACAATAGCCAAGAAATGGAAAAAACCTAAGTGTCCATCAGTAGATGAATGGATAAAGATGTGGTACATATACACAATGGAATATTATTCAGCCATAAGAAGAAAACAAATCCTACCATTTGCAACGTGGATGGAGCTAGAGAGTATTATGCTCAGTGAAATAACCCAGGCAGAAAAATACAAGTATCAAATGATTTCACTCATATGTGGAATATAAAAACAAAGAAAAAAACTGAAGGAATGAAATAGCAGCAGTCTCACAGAACCCAAGAATGGACTAACAGTTACCAATGGGAAAGGGAAAGGGACTGGAGAAGATGGGTGGGAAGCAAGGGAAAAGGGGGAAAAAGGGGCATTACCATTAGCAGACATAATGTTGGTGGGGGGCACGGGGAGGACTGTACAACTCAAAGAAGACAAGTAGTGATTCTATAGCATCTCACTATGCTGATGGACAGTGACTGTAATGGGTTATGTGGGGGGACTTCATGATGTGGGGAGTCTAGTAACCATAATGTCGCACATATAATTGTAGATTAATGATACCAAAATTAAAAAAGAACACACACAAAAAAACTAGAACACCCAGCTAGAAAGACACTGTTTGAAAAACCCTGTGTTTACAGGGAGTCAGGGAATGGTAAGGGTTCCACAGACCTCATATTTTAGGAAGAGGCCTAGTTAAGCTGATTGTTTAAAAAATAGAAAGGAAGAACCTGTGACCTGTGAATAGAAAGGCATTCATTCCCACTTTAAAACATACAGTGATGATAAAAGGATTAAAGGTGGTAGTATGAAAGGTGAGAAAGAGGCTTCCTCCTAAAACCGCATATAATACAAAAATATAATTAATACAACTAATACTGAAAGACCAAAAGGAAAGAGGACTGCGCCATACTGCATAGACCTGAAGAAAAGAGCAGACCTCCCAGAACAGGATTAAGTACCAAAGCTGTAGCCCGGCTTGAACCAAGCCCTTCCCCCACCCCAGCTCACCAGCGGGAGGAACAGAAATGGAGCAGAGTAGAGAGTGGAGACTGGGACTGCTGAATACCTAACTCGGGAGATCTGCTCTGGGAGCACAAACCTACATTTCATGGTGATTGAATGGTACTCTTGTGATTACACGGTTGTAAAGCCAAGACAGGCACAATTCCTGGAGAGACTGAGATTCCAGCCGCTTGTGGAAAGCAGGGATCCATATCGGGCTGCCCAGGGACAAAAGAAAGGCGGGCAGTCTGAGAGACTTCCTAACAAGGAAGCTCTTAGCAAGAGGTCTGCTAAAGGGACAAGGATTGCACAGACCTTGCTGCTCAGGAGAAAGGACAGGTAGACAAAACTGTCCAGGTGCACTCTGGACAGCAGGTTGGAAGCTTTCACGATCTCCAGGTGCTCCAGCTCCCTGGATGGCTACACAGCTCTAAGGAACCCCTCCGTGATACACAGCCTACGGCACCTTTCTCCCGGCCAGCCTCACCTGGCTCGCAAACCAGCAAACCCTACCCTAGCATTAGGCCAGCCAGAGGGATGATCTGTCTACAGCAACTAGAAACACAAAGCATAGAGGCTTATACCAGTGTGCTCGGCCCACTGGTTCACAAAGTGGAGAAAGGGGTAACAGCCAGATAGCAGGAAACAGCTCTTTCCTCCCCCAAGCACCCATACAACTCCCCTGAGACCCCCGACATTGCTTCAGAGGCACAGCAGCTCCAGACAGTAGAGCTTCTGGGCACTAGAGGGCGCCATATACAAATATGAAATGCCAAAGGAACTTGGTTCAAAGTAAAATTATTAACACAACTCCTGAGAAAGATTAAAATGACATCAACTTCATGAATCTTCTTGACAGGGAGTTCAAAATAAAAATCATTAACATGCTCATGGAGGTACAGAAAGATATTCAAGAACTCAGGAATGAATTCTGTTCAGAGATCCAATCACTGAACAGCACAATGGAGGGTATTAAAAGCAGATTAGATACGGTGGAAAACACGATAAAGGAAATAGAAACTAGAAAAGAGGAATACAAAGAAGCTGAGGCACAGAGAGAAAAAAGGATCTCTAAGAATGAAAGAATATTGAGAGAACTATGTTACCAATTCAAACCGAACAATATTCGCATTATAGGGGTACCAGAAGAGGAAGAGAGGAAAAAAGGGATAGAAAGTGTCATTGAGGAGGTGATTGCTGAAAACTTCCTCAGTCTGGGGAAGGAGATATTTTCTTAGGGCATGGACATGCACAGATCTCTCAACACAAGGGACCCAAGGAAGACAACACCAAGACATACAGTAATTAAAATGGCAAAGATAAAGGATAAGGACAGACTATTAAAAGCAGCCAGAGAGAGAAATAAGATCACATAGAAAGGAAAGCCCATCAGGCTATCAACAGACTTCTCAGCAGAAACCTTACAGGCCAGAAGGGAGTGGCATGATGTATTTAATGCAATGAAACAGAAGGGCCTTGAACCAAGATTACTTTATCCGGCAAGATTATCATTTAAATTTGAAGGAGGGATTAAACAATTCCCAGATAAGCAAAAGCTGAGAGAATTTACCTCCCACAAACCATCTCTACAGTGTATTTTGGAGGGTCTGCTATAGATGGAAGTGTTCCTAAGGTTTAATAGCTATCACCAGAGGTAATAAAACCACAGTAAAGAAAGCAGAACAGCTAATTATTAAGCAAATGCAAAATTAAATCAACTATCCCCAACATCAATCAAGGGATAGACAAAGAATATAGAAAATGATACCTAATATATAAAGAATGGAGGAGGAAGAAAAAGGAGGAGAAAAATAAAAGAACCTTTAGATTATGTTTGTAATAGCATATTAAGTGAGTTAAGTTAGACTCTCAGATAGTAAAGAGGTTAACCTTGAACCTTTGGTACCACGAATCTAAAGCCTGCAATGCCAATAAGTACATACCTATCGATAATCACCCTAAATGTAAATAGACTGAATGCACCAATTAAAAGACATAGAGTTACTGAATGGACAAAAACACAAGACCCATCTATATGCTGCCTACAAGAGACTCACTTTAACCCCAAAGACATACACAGACTAAAAGTGAAGGGATGGAAAAAGATATTTCATGCAACTAACAGGGAGAAAAAAGCAGGAGTTGCAGTACTTGTATCAGACAAAACAGACTTCAAAACAAAGAAAGTCACAAGAGACAAAGGTAGGGCATTACATAATCATAAAAGGGTCAATCCATCCAGAAGATATAACCATTATAAATATCTATGTGCCCAACACAGGAGCACCTATATATGTGAAACAAATACTAACAGAATTAAAAGGGGAAATAGAATGCAATCCATTGATTCTAGGAGACTTAAACACTCCACTCACTCTGAAGGACAGATCAACCAGACAGAATATAAGTTAAGGAGAGAGAGGCACTGAACAACACATTAGAACAGATGGACCTAACAGACATCTACAGAACTCTACACCCAAAAGCAGCAGAATACATATTCTTCTCAAGTGCACATGGAACATTTTCAAGAATAGATCATATACTAGGCCACAAAAAGAGCCTTGGTAAATTGGAAAAGATTGAAATTGTACAAACCAGTTTCTTAGACCACAAAGGTATGAAACTAGAAATATATAATGCAAAGAAAATGAAAAATCCCACAAACACATGGAGGCTTCACAACATGCTACTAAATAACCAATGGATCAATGACTAAATAAAAACAGAGATCAAGCAATATATGGAGACAAATGACAACAATAATTCAACACTGCAAAATCTGTGGGACACAGAGAAGGCCGTGCTAAGAGGAATGTATATTGCAGTACAGGCCTACCTCAGGAAAGAACAACAATCCCATATGAGCAATCTAAACTCACAATTAGCGAAACAAAGAAAAGAAGGACAAATGAGGCCCAAAGTCAGTAGAAAGAGGGACTTAATAAAGATTACAGCAGAAATAAATAAAATCGAGAAGAATAAAACAACAGAAACTATCAATGAAAGCAAAAGCTGGTTCTTTGAGAAAATAAACAAAATAGACAAACCCCTAGCCAGATTCATCAAGAAAAAAGGCTACTAACATAAACAGAATCAGAAATAAGAAAGGAAAAATCACTATGGACACCACAGAAATGCAAAGAATTATTAGAGAATACTATGAAAAATTACATGCTAACAAACTGGATAACCTGGAAGTAATGGACAACTTTCTAGAAGAATACAACCTTCCAAGGCTTACCTAGAAAGAAAAAGAAAATCTGAACAGACCAATTACCAGCAATGAAATTGAACTGGTAACCAAAATCTACCTAAAAACAAAATGCTTGGACCAGATGGCTTCACCGCTGAATTTTATCAAACATTTAGTGAAGACCTAATACCCATTCTCCTTAAGTTTTCCAAAGAGTAGAAGAAGACAGAATACTTCCAAACTCATTCTATGAGGCCAGCATCACTCTAATACCAAAACCAGGCAA
>JAVSCE010006525.1:0-56399 GCA_032199065.1 Smutsia gigantea
CCTACGACCCCCAACCTCACTCTAGGGGTCGGAGCAGTTCCAGAGACTGGAGCTTCTGGGCTCTAGGGGGTACCACACAGAAATATGAAACGTCAAAAGAACATGATTCAGACCAAAATCTCACAAACCCCAGAAAAAGGGCCAAATGAAACTGAATTTGCCAATCTTCCTTAAAGAGAGATCAAAATAAAAATCATGAACATGCTTACGGAGGTACAGAAAAATATTCAAAACTCAGGAATGAATTTAAGATGGAGATTCAATTATTAAGAAATTCCATATCTAAAATGAAACATACAATGGAGGGATTTAAAAGCAGATTAGATGTAGTAGAAGAGACAGTAAATGGAATAGAAATTAGAGAAGAGGAATACAAAGAATCTGAGGCAAAGAGAGAAAAAAGAATCTCTAAGAATGAAAGAATATTGACAGAACTGTGTGAACAATCCAAATGGAACAATATTCGCATTATAGGGGTACCAAAAAGAGAAGAGAGAGAAAAAGGGATAGAGAGGGTCATTGAGGAGGTAATTGCTGAAAAATTCCCCAATCTGGGGAAGGAGATAGTCTCTCAAGCCATGGAGACAAACAGATCTCCCAACACAAGGGACTCAAGGAAGACAACATCAAGATATATAATAATTAAAATTGCAAAGATCAAGGATAAAGACAGACGTTTAAAAGCAGCTAGAGAGAGAAAAATGATCACATACAAAGGAAAACCCATCAGGCTATCATCAGATTTCTCAACAGAAACCTTACAGGCCAGAAGGGAGTGGCATGATATATTTAATGCAATGAAGCAGAAGGGTCTTGAACCAAGAATACTCTACCCTGCAAGGTTATCATTTAAATTTGAAGGGGGAATTAAACACTTTTCAGATAAGAAAAGCTGAGAGAATTTACCTCCCACAAACCACCTCTATGGTGCATTTTGGAGGGACTCCTGTAGATGGAAGTATTCCTAAGGCTAAATAGATGTCACCCAAAGGATAGACCAAGAGTACAGAATATGATTCATAACATACAAAGAACGGAGGAGGAAGAAAAAGGAGGGAAAAAAAAAAGAACCTTTAGTTTATGTTTGTAATAGAATACGAAGTGAGTTAAATTAGACTGTTAGATAGTAAGGGAATTACCCTTGAACCTTTGGTAACCACAAATCTAAAGCCTGCAATGGCAATAAGTACGTACCTATCCATAATCACCCTAAATGTAAATGGACTGAATGCAACAATCAAAAGACATAGAGTCACTGAATGGATAAAAAAACAAGACCCATCTATATGCTGCCTTCAAGAGACACACTTTAAACCCAAAGACATTCACAGACTAAAAGTAAAGGGATGGAGAAAGATATTTCATGCAACTGATAGGAAGAAAAAAGCAGTAGCTGCAGTACTTGTATCAGACAAAAAAGACTTCAAAACAAAGGAAGTAAAAAGAGACAAAGAACAACATTACATAATGATAAAGGGATCAGTCCAACAAGAGGATATAACTATTATGAATATCTATGCACTCAACACAGGATCACCTACATATGTGAAACAAACATTAACATAATTAAAAGGGGAAATAAAATGCAATGCATTCATTTTGGGAGACTTCAACACACCACTCACTCCAAAGGGCAGATCAACCAGACAGAAAATAAATAAGGATACAGAGGCACTGAACAATGTATTAGAACAGACGGACATAACGGACATCTACAGAACACTCCATCCAAAAGCAACAGAATACACATTCTTCTCAAGTGCACATGGAACATTTTCAAGAATAGATCATATACTAGGCCACAAAAAGAACCTCAGTAAATTCAAAAAGATTGAAATTATACCAACCGGATTCTCAGATCACAAAGATATGAAACTAGAAGTAAATTACTCAAAGAAAATGAAAAAGCCCACAAACACATGGAGGCTTAATAACATGCTCCTAAATAATCAATGGATCAATGACCAAATAAAAACAAAGATCAACCAATATATGGAGACAACACCACAAAATCTGTGGGACACAGCAAAGGCCATGCTAAGAGAGGAAATATACTGCAATACAGGCCTACCTCAGGAAAGAAGAACAATCCCAAATGAACTGTCTTAACTCACAATTAATGAAACTAGAAAAGGAAGAACAAATGAGCCCCAAAGTCAGTAGAAGGAGGGACATAATAAATATTAAAGCAGAAATAAATAAAATTGAGAAGAATAAAACAATAGAAAGAATCAATGAAAGCAGGAGCTGGTTCTTTGAGAAAATAAACAAAATAGATAAACCCCAAGCCATACTTATCAGGAATAAAAGAGAGTTTACACATAAACAGAATCAGAAATGAGAGAGGAAAAATCACAACAGACAGCACAGAAATGCAAAGAACTATTAGAGAATACTATGAAAAATTATATGGTAACAAACTAGATAACCTAGAAGAAATGGACAACTTTCTAGAAAAATACAACTTTCCAAGGCTGACCCAAGAAGAAACAGAAAATCTAAATAGACCAATTACCAGCAAAGAAATTGAATTGGTAATCAAAAAACTACCTAAGAACAAAACTCGTGAACCAGATGGTTTCACTGCTGAATTTTATCAAACATTTAGTGAATACCTAATACCCATCCTCCTTAAAGTGTTACAAAAAGTAGAAGAGTAGGGAATACTCCCAAACTCATTCTATGAGGCCAACATCACTCTAATATAAAAACCAGGCAAAGACACACAAAAAAAGAAAATTACAGACCAATATCCCTGATAAACATAGATGCAAAAATACTCAACAAAATATTAGCAAACTAAATTCAAAAATACATCAAAAGATCATCCATCATGATCAACTGGGATTCATCCCAGGGATGAAAGGATGGTACAACATTCAAAAATCCATCAACATCAACCACCATGTCAACAAAAAGGACAAAAACCACACAGTCATCTCCATAGATGCTGAAAAAGCATTTGACAAAATTCAACATCCATTCATGATAAAAACTCTCAACAAAATGGGTATAGAGGGCAAGTACCTCAACATAATAAAGGCCATATATGACAAACCCACAGCCAACATTATACTTAACAGTGAGAAGCTGAAAGCTTTTCCTTTACAATTGGGAACAAGACAAGGATGCCCACTCTCCCCACTTTTATTAAACATAGTTCCAGAGCTCCTAGCCATGGCAATCACACAACACAAAGAAATAAAAGGCACCCAGATTGGTACGGAAGAAGTCAAACTGTCCCTGTTTGAAGATGACATGGTAGTGTACATTAAAAACCCTAAGGATTCCACTCCAAAACTACAAGATCTAATACCTGAATTCAGTAAAGTTTCAGGATACAAAATTAATATGCAGAAATCTGTTGCATTCCTATACACTAAAGATGAACTAGCATAAAGAGAAATCAGGAAAACAATTCCATTCACAATCACATCAAAAAGAATAAAATACCTAGGAACAAACCTAACCAAGGAAGTGAAAGACCTATTCTCTGAAAACTGCAAGACACTCATGAGAGAAATTAAAGAAGAGACCAATAAATGGAAACAAATCCAGTGCTCATGGATAGGAAGAATTAATATTGTCAAAATGGACATCCTGACTAAAGCAATCTATAGATTCCCTATCAAAATACCAACAGCATTCTTCAATGAACTAGAGGAAATAGTTCTAAAATTTATGTGGAACCCCTCAAGACTCTGAATAGCCAAAGCAATCCTGAGAAAGAAACATAAAGCAGGGAAATTATGCTCCCTGACTTCAAGCTCTACTACAAAGCCACAGTAATCAAAACAATTTGGTATTGGCACAAGAACAGACCCACAGACCAGTGGAACAGAATAGAAAATCCAAACATTAACCCAAACATATACAGTCAATTAATATTTGATAAAGGAGACTTGGATATACAATGGGGAGATGACAGCCTCTTCAGCAGCTGGTGTTGGAAAAACTGGACAGCTACATGTAAGAGAATGAAACTGGACTACTGTCTAGCCCCATACACAAAGGTAAACTCAAGGTGGATCAAAGACCTGAATGTAAGTCATGAAACCATAAAACTCTTAGAAAAAAACATAGGCAAAAATCTCTTGGACATAAACATGAGCAACTTCTTCATGAACATATCTCCCCGGGCAAGGGAAACAAAAGCAAAAATGAACAAGTGGGACTATATCAAACTAAAAAGCTTCTATACAGCAAATTACACCATCAGTAGAACAAAAAGGCATCCTACAGTATGGGAGAATATATTCATAAATGACATATCTGATAAGGGGTTGACATCCAAATTATATAAAGAGCTCACACACCTCAACAAACAAAAAGCAAATAGGCCAATTAAAAAATGGGCAGAGGAGCTTAACAGACACTTCTCCAAAGAAGAAATTCAGATGGCCAACAGGCACATGAAAAGATGCTCCACATCGCTAATCATCAGAGAAATTCAAATTAGAACCACAATGAGTTATCACCTCACACCATTTAGGATGGCCAACATCCAAAACACAAACAACAACAAATGTTGACGAGGATGTGGAGAAAGGGAAACCCTCCTACACTGCCGGTGGGAATGTAAATTAGTTCAACCATTGTGGAAAGCAGTATGGAGGTTCCTCAAAAAACTCAAAATAGAAACATCATTTGACCCAGGAATTCCGCTCCTAAAAATTTACCCTAAGAATGCATCAGCCCAGTTTGAAAAAGACATATGCACCCCTATGTTCATCGCAGCACTATTTACAGTAGCCAAGAAATATAAGCAACTTAAGTGTCTATCAGTAGATGAATGGATAAAGAAGAGGTGGTACATATACATAATAGAATATTATTCAGCCATAAGAAGAAAACAAATCCTACCATTTACAACAACATGGATGGAGCTAGAGGGTATTATGCTCAGTGAAATAAGCCAGGTGGAGAAAGACAAGTATCAAATGATTTCACTCATATGTGGAGTATAAGAACAAAGAAAAAACTGAAGGAACAAAACAGCAGCAGACTTGCAGAACCCAAGAATGGACTAAACAGTTACCAAAATGAAAGGGACCTGGGAGGGTGGGTGGGAAGGGAGGGATAAGGGGGAAAGGGGGTATTACAATTAACACACATCATGTGGGGCGGGGCATGGGAAAGGTAGTATAACACAGAAAAGACAAGTAGTGATTCTATAGCATCTTACTACACTGATGGACAGTGACTGTAATGGGGTATGTGGTGGGGACTTGATAATTGGGGGACTCTAGTAACCATAATGTTGCTCATGTAATTGTACATTAATAATTCCAAAATAAAAAAAATTTAAATTTTAATTTTAAAAAAGGAAAAGAATTGAACCAAGCACAGAGTTGCGCTGTTTATCATGTTGCTTTGCCCTATTCTTTCTGACAAGATAGTAATCCAAAGAACAACATTCAAATATTCTAGATGACATTATTTCATTTATTACTTATTTATTTATTATTGGATGAAAGTATTTCATTTAAAAATGTACATAATAATCCTGAACGATGGGCTTTTCGTGTCCATTTACAGATGATGAGGTTTAGAGAACTTGAGTCATGCTCAAATGAACACTATGTGTAGTGGAAGAGCTAGATTCAAAGCCAGGTGCCCTGATTTCATAGCTGGACATCTTATCTACTCTGCTCAGCTATTCTACAAAGCTAAAATGCATTATTTCCTGATGAGAAGCAAAGGGAAAAGAAGTCTATGCTCTGACAGTGATAGAAACACAAAGATTTAAACATTATATGAAGATTATGTGAGATCATTCATGTCTCCCGAGATTTTCCCCCAGAGAATATTTAGGATTCAATTTTAAAACTTCCCCCAAACTGTTAAAGATCATGGAAAGGTATACACGTTAATATGAAATATGTTTAAAAGTCTTTTTCTGCCAGATTTTCCATGGAAATTAACTGGTAATAAGAAAGAATTTGGACTTTGTAAACCAGAGGACATGCCATCACATGAAAAAGCCTACTTTTGCTTTATAAATACAGGAAGAACATTAAAATGAGAGTAATTTTAAAAGATGTTTATCTTCTCTTTTGATCTGAGAGTTGTCATATGAACACTTATTACCAGAATTTATTGATTCCACAGATATTCCAAACTGTCAGGTGTTTTCCTCAAATTCAAAGCCGTAGAGGTTTCCAACAGAAGTTTGGATTTGAAGAAGTTCTAAAATGAAAGCAACTTCAAGAGCGGATGAGCATCAGTTGTCAAAGTGCCTAGCGTGTTGTTTGTGGTCATTAGTAATGTCTGCTGATTTGCAAAGCATATGAAGAGGCTTTGTGTAAAAACAGTCACGTGGTGCTGAACTATAGAGGTATTGCATTCTGACATTAAATTATACTTGACAGTGTATCTGTAGGGTTGCATTTAATCCAACAATATAACATTTGGTAAGCAAAAGTACTTTAATGCCTTTTCTAGGCAAGAATATGGCAGAGCAAGTGTACATTATTCTCAACGGAGAAATTCAAGATATTTTGCTGCAGCTGACGAAAGATCAAATAAAGAAAATCCAATTTAATATATCAATGTTCCAACACTAATCTGTACTGAAAACAGAATTCTGAAATAAGAAATTTGTCACTGTCTCTAGGAATATGGATTTACACCATTTAAGACAGTCAAAATATCAGGTCCTCTTTCATTTTTAAAAAATGTTATCTACCCTAAGTTATTTATCAAATAACTGTGCTTTCACCCATGGACAATGGATGTGGAAAGAAAGATGCTCCTGCCCTTAAGAACAGTAATATCACTATTTGAGCACTTACTAAGTATGAGATACAAGAATATGTATTTAACTGACGTCATCTAATTAAACTTCTGACCAGCCTTATAGAGAATGTTATTTTGTTAGGATTTTAGAGAGGACAAAAGTAGGAGACAGAGAGTTTCAAAAGATGATCCAGTGTTGCACAGCTAGTAAATTGCAGAGCCAAGATTCAAATCCTGCCCAATGACTTCAAGACGAATCAATACCTTTATCTAGATACTGTACTTATTTGTGCCAAAATCGTTTGTTCATTCTGTCTAGCCCTTTTTATTAATAAATACATGATGATTAATAATATTCCCAGATAAGATTTTAAATTATTCTCTTCTGTGATTTAAAGTTGCAGTAGCCAAAATGTGGTGGTCTTAGTTTAGGAATTTCCTTTAATAATTTACTATTATTATTTAACAACTGTTTTGATGGCAATAATACACCCATGGGGGCAGGGGTAAAGAAAGAAATACAGCTTTTTTTCATTTTTAAGGTCTTTTCCATCTTTAAGCTCATTAGCAAAATTACAGTATTCATATATATATATATATATATCACACATACACAAAAACACATATATTTAAACTGAGGTTGATAATTTGTCTACATATTTTAATAATTACTTTATAGTTGAATAAGCTCATATTGGGAAGAAATATATCAATAATATCAACTGCTAAAATAATCATTTTAAATTTGATTTTTCCATTAAATATCACATACCTCAACTTGAAAGTGATTTAGAAATGAACTTGCTCATCTCTATTTATTTTGCAAAATATTTAGCTGTCCTAGATATGTAAGGATATATTAAATTAGATGAATAAGTTATTTCCTGGCAAATGAATGCACCAACTTACCAAAAAAAACCAAATATACAAAAACCATAACCAACTCAGAAAAACAATCTGAAATAAGACTGCTAGTTTGTTTCTTTAATACCTTAGTATCTCTTTCCTACTTTGTAGGAAATCAAATACAATAACTTTGTGGTAAGTGCTAATCAAAGACAGTAGGAAAAGAATTCACATGAATGTTTTATTGCAACCTCCCTCATAAGCTATGTAACATTTATGTCTGGACTGTTAAGTATTCAACTTATCTAAACCTACTGGAGGTGGCCATAAATGTTTTTCTCACCAATTTCTTACACAAATCTGGAAAGTGAAGCTTTAATTCAGGAGGTTGATTTCTCCTACACAAGAAACAGTGTGATTCTTTTCACACCCCTGCCCGAGGCAATTATGGCTGTATTTAATTCCTGAATATACAGTTCTTTGAACTCTGACGCACAAACTCAGAGGGAAAACTAATGTTCTTTGTGTCAAAATGTAGCATCTAGTTTCTCTTTTTAAGACGTTATTTTTTTAGAGCTATTTCAGGTTCATAGCAAAATTGAAGGGAAAGTACAGAAATTTTCCTTACACCCCTGCCCCACTCATGCATAGCCGCCCGTATTATCAACATTCCTCAACACAGTGGTTTCCTTGTTAAAACTGATGAGCCTGCATCGACACATCAAAATCACTCAAAAACCATAGTTTACACTATGTTTCACTCTTTATGTCCTACACTGAGTGAGTTTGGAGAAATGCATAATGATATGTATTCATCATTATGATATTAAACAAAGTATTTTCTCTGCTCTAAATATCTATGCTCTACCTATTCATCCCCTCCCTCCCACCAACCCTGGGCAATGACTGATCTTTTTACTGTATCTATAGTTTTGCCTTTTTCCACAATGTTTTATAGTTGGGATTTTACACTATGGAGCCTTTTCAGATTGGCTTCTTTCACATGGCAATATGAATTTAGGTTTCCTTCATGTCTTTTCATAGCTTGAGAGCTCATTCCTTTTTAGCAGCAAATAATATGCTTTTGTCTGAATATACCACGTATTATTTATTCATTCACTTGCTGAAGGACATCTTGGTTGCTTCCAAGATTTGTCAGTTACGAATAAAACCGCTATAAGCATCCATGTGCAGGTTTTCATGTGGACGTAAGTTTTCAACTACTTTAGGTAAATATCAAGGAGTGCAATTGCTGGATCATATAGTAAGAGTGTGTTTAGCTTTGGGGGGTGCTAATGTACAAAACTGACAAACTATCTAAAATGGCTATACTATTTTGCATTCCCACCAGCTACGAATGAGAGTTCATATTGCCCCACATACTCACCAGCATATGGTGTTCTCAGTGTTCCAGACTTTGACCATTCTAATAAGTGTGTGGTAGTACCTCATTGTTATTTTAATTGCATTTCCCATATGTTATGTGAAGCACATTCTCATATGTGTACATGCTTTCTGTATATCTTCTTTAGTGAGGTGTTTATTAAAGTCTTTGGCCTTGTTTAATAGATTTCTTTTCTTACTGTTGAGGTTTAGGAGTGCTTTGTATATTTTTGGTGACAGTCTTCTATTTATGCCTTTTGGAAATATTTTCTCCCAGTCTGTGGCTTATTTTCTTATTCTCTTGACATTGCTTTTCACAGAGCAGAAGTGTTTAATTTTAATGAAGTCTAAATTGCCTATTATTTCTTTTATAATTCATGCCTTTAATGTTGTATCTAGAAAGTCATAACTATACCCAAGGTCATCTAGTTTTCTTCTATGTTATCTTCTAGGAACTTTTAGTTTTACATTTTACATTTAGACCTGTGAACCATTTTGAGCTAAATTTTGTGAAGATTGTAAAGTCTGTGTCTAGATTCCTTTTTTTTTTGCATGTGAATATCCAGTTGTTCCAGCATCATTTGTTGAAAAGACTATCTTTGCTCCATTGTATTGCTTTTGTTCCTGTGTCAAAGGTCAGTTGCCTATATTCATGTGAGTCAATTTCTAGGTTTTCTATTCTGTTCCATTGATCTATTTCTCTATTCTTTTGCCAAACTATACTATCTTGATTATTGTAGCTTTTGTTGTAAGTCTTGAAGTGAGGTAGTGTCAGTCTTAACTTCCCCAACTTTATTCTTTCCCTCCAATATTATGTTGTGTATGCTGGGTCTTTTGCCTCTCCATAGAAACTTTGGAATCAGTTTGTTGTTATCCATAAAATTACTTGATGGGGATTTTGATGGGGATTGCATTGAATCTCTAGATCAAGTTGGGTAAAATTGGCATCTTGAAATACTGAGTTTTTCTGTCCATGAACATGGAATATTTCTCCATTATTTAGTTTTTTATTTCATTTATCAGAGTTTTGTACTTTTTCTCACACAGATCTTGTACATACTTTGTTAGATTTAAACTTGTTTCATTTTGGGGGGTGCTAATGTAAATGGCATTGCATTTTGAATTTTGAATTCCATTTATTGCTGGATATAGGAAAACAATCGGCTTTTATATATTAACCTTGTACCCCCAATCTCGCTATAATTGTTTGTTAGTTCCCAGAATCTTTCTGTTAATTCTTTTGGATTTTCTGCATAGATAGTCAAGCAATCTGTGAACAAAGAGAGCTTTATTTATTTCTTTCCCATCTCTATACCTTTTATTTCCTTGTCTTGTCTTATTGCATTAGCTCCAACTTCTAGTATGATGTTGAAAAGGAGTGGTAATAGGGAACATTCTTACCTTGTACCTGATCTTAGTGGGAAAATTTGAGTTTGTCATTATTAAGTATGCTAACTGTAAATTTTTTGTATATATTCTTTATCAAGTTGAGGTAGTTCCTTTATAGTTATAGTCTACTCTAGTTTTTATCATGAATGGATGATAGATTTTGCAGAATGCTTTTTCTGCAGCTATTGATATGACCATGTGGTATTTATTTTTAGCCTGTTGATATGATCAACTACATAAAATGGCTTTTCAAATGTTGAAACAGCCTTACATACCTTGGTTAAATCTCACTTGGCTGTGATATCTAATTATTTTCATACATTGTTGGATTTGATTTTGCTAACGTTGTCTTGAGGATTTTCACATTTAAGGTCATGGAAATACTGGTCTGTAGTTTTATTTTCTTGTAATAACTTTGTCTGGTTTTGGTATTATGGCAATACTGACCTTATAGAATGTTCTAGGAAGTATTTCTTCTGCTTCCATATTCTGAAAGAGATTGCAGAGAATTGGTAAATTTATTCCTTATATGTTTGGTGAAATTCGCTAATGAATTCATATGGGCCTCATGCTTTCTGTTTTGGAAAGTTATGAATTATTGATTTAATTTCCTTAATATAGTAGACCTATTCCTGTTGTTTAGTTCTTGTATGAGTTTTGGTGAATTGTGTCTTTCAAGGAATTGGTGTACTTCTTCTAGGTTATCAGCTTTGTGGACATAGAGTTGTTCATAATATTCCATTATTATTATTTAAATGTCAGTGGGAGGCATAGTGATGCTCTCTCTTTCATTTCTTGGTAATTTGTGTTCTCTCATTTTTTTCTTAGATAACCTGGCTAAAGGTTTATTAATTTTATTGACCTTTTCAAAGAACTAGATTTTGGTTTTATTTATTTTTTCTATTGATTTCCTGTTTTCAATGTTGATTTCTGCTCTAATTATTATTGTTTTTCTTCTACTTAGCTTATATTTAATTTGTTCTACTTTTATTAGTTTCCTAGGATACAACTTAGGTTGTTGATTTTAGATACTTCGTCTTTTTTAGTATATGCATTCAATGCTATAAATTTCCCTCTAAGCACTACTTTTGCTGTATATGACAAATTTTGATGTTATCTTTTGTTTTCATAGTTCAAATTATTTTTAAATTTCTTTTGAGATTTATTTGACTCGTATTATTTAGTAACGTGTTCTATAATCTATGTATTTTGAGATATTCCAGTTATTTTTCTGTTACTGATTTCTAGTTTAATTTCACTGTGGTATGACAGCAGACATTGTATTCTTTCTTTTTTTTCAGTTTGTTAAGGTATGTTTTATGGACTAGAATGTGCTCTATCTTAGTGAATATTCCATGTAAGTTTGAGAAGAAAGAGTATTCTGTTGTCATCGGATGAAGTAGTCTGTAGATGTCCATTATATCTAGTTGATTGGTATATGTTGTTGAACTAAACCATTTCCTTACTGTTTTTTTTTTGCTTGCTGGATCTGTCCATTTAGGATATAGGAGTGTTGAAATCTCCAACTGTGATAGCAGATTCATCTATTTCTTTAGTATCTACTTCTTTTAATAGTCTTTCTGTGGCTCTATCATTTTGATTCACAAATAAATATTTGTATAATGGTGTATAATGATCTTCCAGTTAACACTTCTAACTCCAAATATATATGTAACTGATTATTATTCTAAGGTTTTATTTCATTATAAGATTTTTAAAAATTAAAAACACTTGTTTTTTATAATTTCCTTTGTATTTCACAAACATAGCAAAAGATAAGTCTTACTTATTTTCATTTTTCATAATTACCATCTTTGATGTCACTAAATCCACTTATGGATGAAATATGTAGAGAAATTTTTCATACAAAGTCAATTCTTTGGCTCATTTCACTCTTCTTGACATGAACCACTAGTTCCTGTCACTCGTTTCCATGTATCTATAAGGAATAGTAGGAAACGTTCCCTTTTTCTTCTTCACCTGTATCTTGATTTAGCAGGTGCTCTTCCCCTCATATGGTCTCTTACACCTTCACATATATACATATCTACAATACTTATTACAATTCGTCTATATACAAATAAGTCCAATATATTAAATATAAAGAAAACTTTTACACAATCAGTAAATCTCTCAAAATCCACAAATACTGAATGTGTAAAGCAGTGTACAGTATTGCCAAGTTTTCCTTTTTTTTTTCCCATCCCTAAAGTTTCATAGTCTCCCAGTCTTTTACCTAATCGTCTCCTGGTTTTACATTTTGTTGATGTAATACCTTAACAGCATTTCTGCCACTCAATTTGCTGCACAAAGGAATTGCCAAGTGAGACTGAGGTTCAGGTCATTTCTTATAGGGCGGGGGAAAAATAGATAATTCTCTACCCACTCACTACCAAAGAAAGTGTCCGGAAGACATTATAGTTACAGTATAATGGTTGACATAGCGAGACCAAACATAATATTTATGGTTAAGTAAAGGGTAAATTCATTTGAAGGCTAAATATATTTACTTGTTTTCTTGTTCTTTGTCAGTAGTAGCAAAAATTAAACCTCTTGGCACCACTTTGGTGAAATATAAGTAGAGTTTAAAGAAAGAGAATCAAGAAAACAAGGAAAATTCTACTTAATAGTGCGATGTTGGCAATCAATGGCAAGTTCTATAACTTTTGGCAAGTACTTAAATTGTTGGCTATTACTCCAAACGTGACTTTAGACTGTGGATATGCTCTCCTGTTGTTATTTCCTAAAAATTCCTAAATTTACTTCTTAAACTGGTCATAAGCTGATTAAATGGTAACCCTCTAAAATAGTGGGTCTGTAGGCTATAGCACTTCAGAGCATGATTCTTGGAGCCAGATGATATGGATTTGCTTATCTATAAAAGGGAGACAACCATACTATTTACCTCACAGGAGGCTGTGGGGATTAAATGGGTTCATACTATTGAAGTATGCTGGACAGTGCATGGGAAATATTAAGTACTGAGTAACTGATGACTCTCCTTTTGAATGCTGCAGGTGGTATGGTTTAAGAAGCAAGGAGCGAGTCAACGGTGCTGTGTAATATGGAGACACTTCCAATCAAGCACCAAACACGTAGTTCAGAAGTATTCATGGAGAGAGGTTGCCAATTGCTAAAGGAAAATCTGAGTCAAGCAGGGGTCAAAACTGCTGACAGTTACTGAACACTCATCCAGTGTTCTTTTGTACCAGGAAAGTAGGTAGACATCAATTTGTGAAGCATATTTAAAGAAAACAACACGTTATGGAGAAATAATAAAGACTCAGTTCTAAAGCAGTTTATATATTGAGCAAAAGTACAATAAAATAAACTTTCTACAATTAATAATAGGGGCCTGAAATAATAGGGGAAATGTTGGCACCATTATTGTGGTACAAAGAACTATGGCTCCCAAAGGTGTTTTTATCCTAATCCCTGAAACCTGTGTACATTGTTGCCTTACATGGAAAAAGGACTTTGAAGATGTGGTTAAAGTAAGAATACTGATATAAGGAACTTTGGATTATCCATGTGGACCTCATGCAATTGATCACAAGGTTCCTCGTAAAGGGAGGGAGAGTCAGAGTGAGAAAGAGAGAAGTTTGAAGATGCTACAACTGGCTTTAAAGATGAAGAAATAATCATGAGCCATGGCCCACAGCACGCCCTTAGGAACTGGAAAAATCAAGGCCACATTCTCTCCTAGAGCCTCCCTAAGAAACAGGTTTCTTATGACACCATGGTTCTAGGCTTTCCGGCCTCTAGATACAGAAAAATTAATTTGTGTTATTTGAATCCACCAAATTTGTGGTGATTTATTAGCAACTGAAATAGGAAACTGACAATTGGCCATACAAGAGAAGCAGCTTGGTTGTACACATCCACACACACACGCATGCACACAAACACACACACACAGACTCTTATACTAGGGAAAGTGCATCACTGAATAATGCAGTCACTGGTTCATTTATAGGAAATATCTAAGATAGTATCCCCTGTAAATTCTTTGTACATCATTCTAAGCATGTAGAATAAAATGAAGAGTCCTCCCATTCTCAACAACGTGTTCTGTTTATTTACTCTGGGTCATTAGTTTGAGAAAACAGCTGACAATAGCTATAACCTGTTATGGGTGTACAATTCTTGATCAGTGAACCAAGTTCCTAGTTTTCTAAGTGCCCCTTGGACTTGAAGGTCTACAAAGCTAGAGCTCATGCTTTATTACTACTCTTCTACCCCTAAAACCTAGTACAGATTATGGCACTGAATAAGGTCCCATTCAAAGTTGTTGCGCTCATTTGAACAAGATAAAAAAGCTAAGTAAACAGTGTTTCTATATAACTTTGTGTCCAGTCATTCTGAATAAGATATACGTTTTCCTATGTGTATATACCTATCTGAATGTGTGTGTGAATGGATATGGTTGTGCATTATCTCCGAAGGTGATATTTGTGGGTTTTTTTCTTCTGTACTAAATGATTTCTTGCTTGATGACAATATTTCATGTTTATTTGATGTCTGACCAAAAGTAGGACTGAGGCCTCAGTTCATGATTTAGGGAAAAGAAAAACAAACTGGTTTTCACCAGACTCTTGCTCACACAGCCCATCTGGAGCAATGTAGTGATATCAGTGCTTATTACCAATTCAATGAGATGGTGATGATGATGACACAATAAAATTAGTCTTAGTTACTTTGTACTGAAGTGTCTGTGCACAAAAAAAATCAAAGCCTTAATGTGCATTTACAAGTGAAAAATATCGATCGAATTAAAAAAAAGGATTGATTAAATCCATTAATATTCTGCTAATATATATTCTAATCCACACTAAACCACTAAGCACAAATGCTTGGGTTATTAAAGACACATGGTAGTAAACTGTGCATGATTATTGTCGGGCAATCTAGCTGCCCAAAGAGCTGTAAAATGGAATGTAACAAATGAGATTAGTGTTCTCATCTGAGTGCTAAATATCTCATTGTAAACCACAACAACCAAGGAAAACTCAAGTTCTCTACTGCTGGGAGTTGAGAGGCAGTGGACTAAAATCCAAAACATTTATATTTTCAGTGCATCACTTCTCTTCTACTAAGAACTGTTCAACTGCTGTCTCATTTTCTCCATTAAAATCCCAGTTCTGGTTGCTCTATTCTGTCTTCAGCAGTAAGCAAGTCATTAATCAAACCCCAAGGAATAGTTAAAGTAAGCCCTTTATAAGCCTGTGTCTGTGGTACAATTATAGGTCTTCTCTATCCTGCCATTTTTCTCGGGCCCTCTGTTCTCACATATGTGCAGGGACAGTAGCTGCTGTCATGAAGAAGCTGGAACAAGATTCGGAAAGGATTCCAAGACACTGGCCCGCCAGGCCTCTTCCAGCACTGCTGCCCTTTCTAAAGTTCTGTTTTGTTCCCCTTTATATTTTTCCAATCCCTTGCATACAGTGTGATAACACACTCTCCAGAAGGCATACCCTCCTCTGGAGGAAAAATTCTAAGGAAGGAATTCTAAAGGGGCTGCTGTTGTTATTTTTGTTTGAATTTAAATCAGTTTTATGATACAATGTTATCCAAGTAGCTTGAACACAAGTCTATAAGCCATTAAAAAGAATGAAAAATAACAATAAAGCTTGTTTTCAGAAAAGGACTGAAATGAAGCCCAACAAAAAATGAGAGGATAAAGGGGCCGCCACACATAAAAAATTGTATTTTGACATTATAAACTGTACTGGTGCTCTTAAACTAGCACGTATGTGGAGGAAGTGGAGAAGAATTGGGGGAGCAAAGAATAGTTTATTCAGTCTGAACACTGAAATATGGGTTTGGTTGATGAAAGTCACCTACAGACCTGCAGTCAAAGGCTCTGAGAATTAATTGACCTACATGGCAGAGAGCAGGCAGATGGGCTCCCCACCCCGAACCCCTGCTCACAGATGTATGTGCCACTGGGTTGTTAGCCTCCTCTTCTTTCTTCATCTAATTAACCTACCCTATTTGAATCACAGTGCAGATGAAATTATTTCACTCAATCTTTCATGTACAAAAGCCAAAGCATTTTATGCAATACTCCCTAGAGGGCTAAAATAAAAAAAAATACTTTTGCCACTATTTATGTGTTGTGGTCATTAAAAATGACCTCTAAGCATATTTAGAGCAAAATGCATTCTTAAAAATTCAATTAAAAATATTCTCCATCTTGGAGAGCAGTACTTACTTCTTAATGTAGTTACATATGCATGTGTAATATATAATTCATATATATATTCAATGCTTCTTCAAGTTATATAAGAAATTAAATGCTAAGCATATTCTCAGCCTGTATTCTTTTCCAGTCTATTCCATCAGCATATGTCCCAATATCAGTGGGAACATCTTGCCACTTTGGGGATGAATCTAATGTTTAAATTACCTACTTTTCATAAAGCAGGTCTCCTACACACCATCCAACTGCTTCTTTTGGTGCTCTGCAGATGAATCAGTAAGTGATGCTCTGGCAGGACTTGGGAAAGAATTGTCAAGAGGGTGAGTAGCTCCCAGCACAGCTTATCTCCCCTGAGATTCACTGGACCTACCTGACAAGGTTCCTATAAACACTTCCTTCCTACAGTTGCCCACACATCCCCATGTTCCCACAGAGCTGTGTAAGACAGTTTCTGGAAATACTGAAGTACCGCTGGAAAGGAGCAGGTGCCACATGTGGGGAGTGAACGGGACAGCCTGGCTGGCCTGAAGCAGCTTCCCACTCCATGTTGTAGTCTGATTTTGAACAGTTGTTGAGAAAGTGCTTCTAATGCTGCAAAGCAAAAGAACAGCAGTGAGATAGCGGTTAATGAAGATTTCTCCAGGACACTTTGCATACTTTTCTACATAGCTCTTCAGTTGTTCAATATTTTCATTCTGTTTATAAGCAAAAATATTCCTTAGATGTGACATAATGAAATTTGTTCTAGTCCTTGGGTGTTTCTAAAAAAAAAAGCCTTTTAAAAGGCTAGGATGCATGGAACTGACTATTTTTTGTATGCCAGCACTGAAGGGTAAATGCCGTCTTTACAGCATCTTTCCAGGACAGCTGCAAAGGCCACATGCAACCTACCATAGATGCATCACCTGTCAGGTGAAGAGGTTGGGACAGTAGGTGCAGGTAATCACTCATAAGTGCTTTCAAGGCCTTATGTGGAATCTCTGCTCCTCCTAGGACCAGCTGGAGAATGAATTCTGGCTTTATTTATTGGGAAAATGTCAATGCCAAAGTCACCTACAGAAACGTGACCAGGACAAGTGGTACATGCCCTCATCGACTGCATTGGTAGTTTCGTGGAATAATGGAAACGGAATGAGAAAGAGTCAGCACAAGGAAGGGAAAGACCAGAGGCTTGGAGGAGAGGTCTGGTACAGGTCTTGGTCTAAAGAACCATATGGAAGCTCCGAGCTCAGGGGCAGAACAGGTCACAGGGACACTCCTTTCTGATCTCAGGCATGTGTTTTCTCAGAAAATAAGCTGAGGATATACTAGCTCCAAGACTTCTGGAAAGATAAGAATGAACAAGCCGCACTGAAAGAGGAATGAAGGATCCCGTCAGAGGCAGCTGAAGAGTCACAACTAAAGTAGCAATCCTTGGCAGAAGAATTGGGCATTTTCTAAGTTTGATGAAGTTGCCATTCCCTAAAGTGCAATTAAACTTCTCTACAAAACAGAATATGACTTCAGTTCAATAATTCAAAGTACATATTCTACTTGAAAATCGAATCAATCTACATATTCACAGTGGCAGTCTTTCCCCTTCACTTTAATCAGGGTTTCTCAACTCCAGCACTTTGGACTCCTGGGGCCGGAGGATTCTTCTGGAGGACGGCTGTCCTGTGTGTTGTGGGTGTTTGGCGACATCTTCGGCTTCTACCAGTTAGGCGCCCCCGTCACGGCCGTCCACAGTTCCGACAGTCAGAAATGGTTCCAGACATCACCTTATGCCCCCTTCAGAGCAGAATCATGCTGGTTTAAGAACCACTGTGCTAAATGGACTACCACACACATGCAACGTCAATCAGTATTTGCCTTAACTAGTTCCATTTAAACACATTTCCTGGACTCAAAATAAGAAATAAGGAAACAAAGACTGATTTCAATCTAAACAGTGTTTGCTTCAAGAAAAAAATGATTATAGTGAAATTAAAAAAAACTGTTAGAACCAAGCTGTTCTAGAGAACAGACTATAGATTGCATAAAATCCTTGACATTGAGTATCTTTGAAGGAAACAGTATGGATTGCAGGAGAAAGAAAGTGGCTTGGTGTGTGGACTAGATCTGAATGGCCAGAGCAGAACTTGGTTGGGGAGCCCTTCAGTCAATTCAATCAATTCACCTCTGACCAGATGCATATATTACCATGCAGTAGTAATAATATCATTTTGACTTCATACTTATATGAAATTTTAGTTATATCTGTACAGATTATTGAACTCATCTCAATAAACGCACAATGAGTATCTACTAAGTGCTAGGAATGCCAACATGAATACAAATACTTCTGAATTTTAAAGACTTCACATTCTATCAGAGTAAGGCCATAATTTAGACTTAAAAGCTCTACCATCTCATAATTTTAAAAATATGAAATATAAAGGTTATTAAAAAGACATGAGGATTTAATCAATGTTGTGGAAACTGGATTTAGTGATGATGTTATATGGGAAATGAGTTTGGACTCTGAGGGAAGGCCTGACCTTTGCGGATCACCTATTGGCCCCAAACAGCAATTCATTTTGTTCTCTTGATAATACTGTGAAGTGATTTGATTATTTCTCTTTTAAAGAACAAAACATTGGAATGAAGAGAAGGAAGAAACTTACTCAAGATCACTCAAGATTCTAACCTGTATGTTCTCAAAAATCATGATCTTTTTTCTTTCTTTTATTTTTACTTGGAAATAATCGGAAAAACATACAGAAAGTGGCAAAGATCACAAATCGCATAGAACATGTGTGGACTCTTTACCAAGACTCACCTCTTGTTAACAGTTTGCTCCATTTGCTTGTCCTGGTCTTTCTCTCTTGGCAGAAGAATTGGACATTTTCTAAGTTTGATGAAGTTGCCATTGGCTGAAGTGCCATTAAACTTCTCCACAAAACACAATATGACTTCAATTTAATAATTTATAGTACATATTCTACTTGAAAATCAAATCAGTCTACATATCCATGATGGCAGTCTTTCCCTTTCACATTAATATATGTATCATACTTTATATATATACTTATATATACATTTCATATATAAATGTATAGATATATTAATATATGATTAGATAGGTATTAATTGTTATGATGTATATTTACACATTATATAAATATACATATTATAAATTCATGTTATATATAATATTTTTCCCGAGCCATTTAAGAGGGAGTTGTACACATAATGGCCTTTTACCCTAAATCCTCAGTGTGTCTTTCCTAAGAAGATATTTGCTTAATGACAGTACAGATACCTACTTCAGTAAATTTTAACATTAATACAATGCTTTTATATCATTTCAGAACCATATTCCAATTTTTTTTCAGTTGACCTAATAATGTTTTTTATAGTAAAATTTCCCTCCAGTACAGGATCCAGTGGAGAATTGGGTATTGTGTTTTGTTGTAATGCCTGTTTCTTTTCCTTTAATCAGGAGCATTTCTACAACCTTCTTTTGAATTTTGGTGACACTGGTATTTTTAAGGAAAAGAGCCTCCTCCCCCTTCTTGATCCTGTTCCTCGTCCGGGGTTTGTCTGAGGTTTCTGCTTGATTAGACTCACCTGCATTATGGGTTGGGCTTCTGGGCTAGCGAGGGGTAAGCCTTCTCAGGGTATTACATGGGAAGCACATGACTCTCTGCCTTTTATTGGTGAGGCTGACTTTTGACAAAATTGTCAAAGTGTCATCCCATTTCTCCATTGCATAGTCTTTCTTGCACTGTCTTTTTCTTGCAGTTCCTAAACATTCCCTGGGAAGTCTTCCTATGACAACACGACCACCCTATTCCTCTTCAAAGTCTCCCACCAGATTCAGCATAAATTATTTCCTGAACCATCTCCAGCTCTCCTCCACATTCACCAGTTGGCCCTTGGCATTCCATAGTAAGTAAAGCTCTCTCTGCTCTCTTGTTTATTTATTGTGTCTATTTATTGTTGGATTAAAATCATGAATGTTTTTTGTTGTTTCAGGAATTTTAGCTATGATTCATTACTGTCATTTATTACTTTAGGGTGCAGATTGTTCTATATTTAGCCAGTGGGAGATATTTCAAGCTGGCCCAGTGTCCTTGTGACACTTCTATGAGCATGTCCTAATCTTTGGCATAACAAGATATTCCAGCCTCATCTTGAACCCATCCTACCCCAATCTAGAAGTCCTATTTCCTTTGAACAGGAAATGGATAATGTTAATGAACAAGATACGGAGTGGTAGGTATACTCAGTACTACTGGGATGTTGTTACTTCTAGAACTAGTTGTTATCTAGACCTATGCATGTATGTGTGTGTATACACACATCTGTAAATATACACATTACCTACATACATGCCGCATAAATATATATACATATATATTTTAGAAATCTTGAGCCCACACCAATACATTCAATTTAATTCTACCCCATAAGATTCTTTGTTGCCTTCCCCTATTCCTTATTTAAATGCCCCTTCTGCCATTGAGAACTCTGACCCCCAACAACACCAATATATTTACTTATTTGCTTAATCCTATAATACATCTGAAATAGTTCCAGAGTTCCTTTGCCTACACTATAAAAGAAAATTAACTCTACTAAAAAAAGAGTTCAAGGTATATGTGCAGTTTTCCCCACCAACATGCCACCAAAATTAAAATGTATTCATAGACTACTTGGATTAGATTTCTTTTTCCTTTTCCCTTCTATTTGGTTAAGATTTATTTGCAATACAGTTGTGTCTGCTTCACTTTTCTTTCAGTTTTATTTTTTTCCAAAACAAGTAACAAAAAATATCTAACAAAATTATTTTTACAGTTGTCTGCTTCACTTTTCTTTCAGTTTTATTATTTTTTCCAAAACAAGAAACAAAAAATATCTAATAAAATTATTTTTACAGTTGTGCCTGCTTCACTTTTCTTTCAGTTTTATTTTTTTCCAAAACAAGAAACAAAAAATATCTAATAAAATTATTTTACTATAAGTAACCCTTTACCATGTAAAGTAATACATTGTTTTATAAAACCATTTGTTCTCATTTGTTTTAATGTAGCGAAGTGAAATACACTTCCACATTAAAAATTTATTTTTTGGTTTTAGTAATGAAGAGTGACTTACAATCTTGCCACTGAATATCTCAACTGCATAGATCAGAATGATGTTTAATTGACTAAATATGCAAATTGGAACTTATGAGGTCCCTCTCTAGAGAATAGAAGTATTTTACACAAAACATACTTTTCAACCAAAACATATAAGGGCCTGGCCCAGGAATGTTGACCCATAGCCTCAGAGTCTCATTGGCCCCACAGATTCTCTTAATTCAGGATCTAATAATATTATAAAGTTAATTAAACTGATGGCATATTATAAATGCAGCTGCTGTGGCTTCTGGGTGCTAGATAGTGTGGTATATTATTTAAAAATGTAGATTTAGCATTTGACAGCCTTGAGTTAAAATTTTTATCTTCAAGTCTTTAAGAAATGTCCATTTCCTAATCTATATAATTAGGCTTATTGTAAACATAAGAGAAAACATGTTTCCTCCCCTTATATTCCTATTAGTATGTATATGTACCAGTGAGATACATGTTGCTGCTATCTCCCTCCTTCTCATCATCATCTTTACAATTCTAATCTCTCTTGGCTACATTTGTAGTCCAAAAATAAATAAATAAAATAAAATAAAAATTACATAGTTTTAGGCCAAACCTTGGTAAATCTATCTTCATGTATAAATAGTTAATTCAATCTCAGAATTATACAATATGGACACACTGTACACCCTCAGTACATCATTTTCCCTCAGGGTCAATCGGAAGTTTTATCAAGAGGGATGTGGTCTACTCCCCAGATGCTGGCTAAGATTAATAACAACATTTCTCAAAAAGAGTCTTATTTTCTCTCCTGGCTCATCACTTGATACCCTGAATGGGCCACTCACTCAGTCTGCTGATACTGAAACAGACCTGTCTGGCAGTATAATCATAACTACAGCACCAGGTCACACACAAAGCAGAATCAGCTGGATTCCAGAATCCTAAGGTGGAGACTTCACATAAAAAGCCAAAGCACCTGGACACCATAATCTCAAACTGAGAACCAGACATACATACCTGACCATCTCCAGATAACTGGGAGCTTAAACAACAAACAAGCTCAGATATAGTTAGCCCTTCAGCCACATACAGAGACTCGCTTTCCTAGTACACAGACAGTGAGAGTTTGGATTCTTTTGGGCTTAACAAATCCACTCCATTTTTCCTACTCCTTCCTCATCTTCAAGAGCATTCCTAAACTCTATGTTAGATTACTTTCCCTGTTTGGTAGTAAAACTTATTTTCTCCACTCAGTGTTCAATCTTTGGTCTCTATAGTCCTTATTTTTGAATGTACATCTATATATTATAGGCCACTCACTGTGAATACTTCTAAGAAAGAGTCTCAAGGTGTGATTCTCCTTTTTCTTAGCCGTGGGAGATCAGTGAGCTCCCACACAGGGCAAGCGGCGGATGGCAAAAAATTAATATTCCCCAAATATGCCTTCAATCAATGCACAAGGTATTAGTGATAAATACCTTAATGTCTACCTCCTTGGGTAACTCTGAGGCATGTTCTATACTGTCCCATGTTTTCCCCACAGGAATGAGCTCAATGATGCTGTAGCTCAGGGAGTAAGGGGGTTCCCTGCTATGGGCAAGTTCTTTTTGAATCTGAACAAATGGAAGGAAGACAAGGAAAAGAGCAGAGTAGGTGGAAGTGTTTTATTGATCACAGCTCAGTCTCTCACTCGGCTCCGTTGGTCAGCCCCACTCCGTCTGTCCCTGCTGCCATGGTGCATACTCGCTCTCCCACCCACCCCTTCCAGGGGGACTCCGTGGGCGGGTCCCGGGTGACTGGCTGGAACCAGACCAATTAGTACCAAGAATGGAGGGAAGGAAAGAATGGCTGTTTTCTCTCCACCCCTTGCCCCAGCTCCACCAGAGTCTCTGTTATGGTAAACATCCATTGATATGCAAATAGGCTAAGGCCAGGTGGAAAATTCTGGAAATTTTGGGTGAAAACTTCCATTTATCCCACAGGCTTTCTGAGACCATTGGCTTCCTCATGCACCTCTATTGGTTTTTCTTTCTTCCATGCCACATGTCCTATTCTCCCTGTGTTTTCTCAGACTTGGCTTTGCTTCTGATATAAACCACTTGTTTTCAAAACCTTGTCTCAGTCTGCTTCAGAGGAACCCAAAGCAAGACTTTTCCCCAAGACAGGGAAACCCAAACCATTGTCTTTTCACGTGTTTTCCTAAAGGCTGAAATAAAAGTCCAGTCCTCACATCTGGTTTTAGCTTCCAATCATTGTGACAACCAATGACAAAAAGTGAAAAGTACATTCCAAGAATAATTAATAATCTTTGAGACATTGGGAACTCTAATTCCAAATATAAGAAAGGAAAATCATTCTATCTTCAGAAGCTCCCAGTTACCTTATGAGACTGAACAAACAATTTATTTTTCACTATCTGCATTTGAGAAAACCTTCAGGAAAAAAATGAGTAAGTATTTTCTCTATAGTTATATGAATAAAAGGGTTCAACAATCTTGTCAATCTCAAAGGTTCTTTCCCAAAGGTAAATCCCAATATCTGCTTCCAGAGGCAGAAAACTGCTGCAGCTTTTAAAGAGCAGTCTTGTAGCATCCTGCTTTCTTTTTAGAGCTACTGGTTTAAATAGATTTATAGACATGGATTAAAACACCCATCTTTATTCACTTAGCTCATCTTGTATGCTTAAGAAATTTTTCTTTCACAAACTGAATTGAAATGGCTTCTCTGGAAATCCTGTAGGTACGATTCTCTGTACTAGCCAGTGTAATTCTGGGGCCCTTAAAGTAAAAAAATAGCTGGGTCTTGGTCAACTAATTTTGAAGCTAGTCAATAATTAATGGATTTCAGATATAAAGTAAAATAGATTTAAAATCAAATAATATAAAGGTTAAAAATGTAATTGAACAGAGGAGTAGTTTATGAAAAAATGTAAATAAGGATTAATATAGTTTTAAAAATAAGATTCTGGAGTTGGGCACACATGCTTTTATCAGATCTCCTTTTAGTTGAACTAGCTGGTTAGTAGAGTTTTAGGTTGACAGTGAGTCCAATAAATGGAAATGTAGTAAATAGTTTGCATAAATGCACAATTAATGCACATTACAAATTATGAAGTGTATTAATGCTTTGTTAATAAAACCTTAAATGAGCTTGCTATAAATTCATAATATGGAAGATTATATTTATATCATATATATCACTAGCCTACTTTGGGGGAAGAAATCTTGTCATATATTGAATATCTGAATATATTGTAAATATTACTCTTAATGAGATTTCTAGTTCTATAGGATATTAATATGTGACACAACCATGCTATTTAAAATCACTAGTGCATTTACCTAATTATAGCTAAGCTTTGTTTTAGCTACTTTCCAAGAAACACATACTTTATTCTTTATATCCAGACTCTCACAATGTTTATATGTTATAACTCCATTACTTTCCCTGGTTTATTAATTTTATCAGATAGAAGAATGTTTGTTTATGTAGCTATAATTTGTTGATCTAGTACTATGGCTATGAACTGGATTATTTAATTTCAGTTGATATGACACATGTCATAAATTTTCATAAAAGTTTTAAGAAAATATGGAAATTACAGGCAGATTATGCTTCTGTGAAAGCTTAAGAGCTACGTAGGTATGAGTCTAATTCATCTCTTTCAAAAGACTTCATCTCAGACATTATCAATAAAGTATTCAACGAATATACAACCTTTGAATATACAACCTTGAATATCCAAAGGATATTACTCCTAGGAAAATATAAATCAGGATCTAACTGGAGCGAATTCATAGGAAATGTATCAACACTGTAAGACTTGAAACATAGTTTAATTGGACTTCTGAAAAGAATAATATATATAGGCTTTCTTATAGAAAAACATCACTGTTCAGTGGTAAACTATTAGGAAAGGTAAGAACTATGGATATTGAAGCGAAAATATTTTCAAATACAAGGTGACTTGTTAGGATGTTAAGAAAGGAGTAGGACACATTGTGAGGATATTCAGAGCTGTGCCATTGTTAAATTAAGACATTTAAAGACAAGCATCTCTCCCTTTTTCTCTGCTTCCCCAACACCATGTGCGTAGGTAGCAGGCAGTTCTCATCATTATTATTTGCTTTGGAGAAGAACCCTCCCACTAGGCTGGTTGCCCATGGGGACAGCACTAAAACAGTCATCTCTTGAGTGTCTGTTCTCTGAGAACGGACTGTGCTCAGGCTTTCTGGACGGCTTAGAGCTGGGTAGCAATTATTTTTCCTGAGACTTTTAAAATTCATGCTTTTGTAATTTTCAGTGTACACTCTAATATTAGGGTATCACAGAATGGATGCCTACTGTTATTCCTTTAGCATAAGAAAAAAGTCACTGAAATTGATATTGAAAAGGAAACAGCAACAGTTCTGGATTCACAAGCCATAATGAACTAAACTCACTAATAGCATTGCCTTAAAGTCTGTTTTTGTCCTTTTAATTTCAGTGTAATGTACTGTGTAATACCTACTTCCTGCTATTCTGTTTTTTCTGTTCCTTTGAGGCCCATTCAGTGGCGCAAACGGGGAGGGGTGGGAAGAAATTAGAAAATGCATTGCCATCTATTGAGCTTATATGATGTGTCCTGACAGTGTAAACCCTTAGAGCCTGTCTTCAGAGTCTGGCCCCACCTTTGTCTTCTACCGTCTAAATGGGCCAAGGCACAAGAACAATTCCTGCTTGGTTCCTATTAGAAAGGTCTCATTGTTCATTAACCAACAAAAACAATGACTTTCTTGTTTTTGTTCCCATATCGCTGTCATTTTCTTAACTGCTATTTTTGAGAATTTTTGATTCTATATTTTTCATTACTTATTGAAGAACGTGCAAGTAAAGCACTTAGTATAATGACTATAGCCTTCTGGAAATCCAGCTCTTTTGAAAGGAGGAAATACAGTTTTACATTATATGTTTGATTTCTTGACCTCTTTAAAAGTCACAGCATAGGATGAATATGAATTAATAATGATTTTAATTATCATTCCAGCTTCTGTCTTCAAGAGAATGTAAGTGGTTGGCAAGTTTTGGAAGATGATGTATCCAGTAGATATTTCTGTCCTTTGATGCCATCTGGCCTTACCATTGGAAAATTTAGCACTGGTGATTTAATATGGAAAACAGTTTTAAACAGTTTTACTGGATTTCCCATTCTGAGTACTGAAAATCCACATCAGTCATTCCATTAGTGAAAGGGGAATTTGTTTTGAAGACATCTTAAAGAGAACTAAGTGTATTGTTAAGTATTCTTTCTTCAATATAAGTAAAGATTGTTGACACATGGAGAAAAGAGATGCCACATTGCCGATCATTCTTGTTGGTTAAAGCATGTACTGAAGTATCACTTTCTAACAATCAAGAAATTAGCACCAACAATTATGTGTCATTTCTTCTCTAGTGCTCACACCATGATTAGTTTATGCCTAATTAAGGACCTAAATCAACAAAGAATGTCTGGCTTCAACCTGAGGGGGAATGCCTATAGGCTACTTTCTAAGCTTTCTCTACTAAATTAGAATATAATTCGATTTTAAGTGATGATCTAAAAGGACTTTATTATTTCACAATTCTCTCTTTTCAAACAAATCTTTGATTTCCATGTCCTATCTTTTCCATGTTGTCCTTGTAACCTGTTCAAATAAAAAGAGAAAAGACTACTAAAATTGAAGAAACACTCCTTTAAGTTTAGTAAAAAATCATACAGTCTTTCTTTTCCTACAAGCCATCATTCTCAATAATTTCAAATTCCTCAGCAAATGTCTTAAAACTGAAATCTCCAACTCAAGACCAAAAGCCACACATTTCCTCCCAATAAAAGGAAAGTAAACATTTAGTTTGAACATATTTAAAATATTTTATTGATTCTTTAATTGGGCATAGATTTTTTTCAAACACCTTATTAAAAAAGAGCAATATAAGGAAATGATTGGAGACAGAAAATAAGATCACCAGAAAAATAAATGAAACCATTAAGTGACATGTTTGTGTGTGTGTGTATATATATATATATGCACACTATATATGTGTGTATGTGTGAATGTATGTATACGTAGGTACATATGTACACATATACACACCACACTGTGTATATATATATAAACACATTGTATATATATATATATATATGTGTATATATGCCATCTATATATACATGTATATAAGGGATTTATAAGTACACATATGGAATTTATCATGCTTTATATTCTTACATGCATTATATCATATTATTATCTCTATTTTACAGCTGAGGAAACTGGAAACTGAACCTTAGTGTTTATTAACTTTCACGCAGTCATACAACTAGTGAAATGGCTGAGGCCCAAAGTAAACAGGACAGACTAATATAAAATAAAGGTCAAAAGAGTGCAAATAAAATTCCTAATTTAATGTTGCCTTTATGATTAGTTACACCCTTTCAAAACTAATTTAACCTGAAGGAATGTCTTATTCAAAAATATAAAACAAATGGCTCTTACAGTTTATCACAAATAAGAGAAAGATTTTAATGCAATTTTTCTTTTTATTTTGACATTTCTTTGCATGACAAATTTAGAAAATATGACCAAAGGGAAAGCTTTTTTCCCTAAGAGAGAGAAATGAAAACTTTATGATATCAATATGGTATAAGAAAGAAACAGAAAAACCTCGATCTTGTGGACATATAAACTTTAAGCAATGCCTATATATTAGAAACTACCTACAAGAGATTTTCCATGTTTAACGAAAACTAGTTTTACCCTCCTCCAGTTTCTAAAGTTGAAATCAACTTCTGAGGAATAAAACTGAAAGAAACTAGAAAAGGAAACAAACAAGAAGCAAATTAAATTTTGTTAATTAGAAGGCAAACTTGGGAGAGGGGAAAAGGTCTCTAATCTACCACATATTAATCCTAGATGCTCCCCTTCACTTGAAATTGAGTGATGTGGGTTGCCAGAGGATGCTTAGGTTAAATGTCCTGCCACCCATGTGCATAACTAAGCCAGAAAACACTTCCTTTTCTCTGAGAAAGCAGAGAACTAAAATGAAACCAGGTTAAAATCTGAACGTATGCTTGTCTCTTCCAATAGTACAGTTCACCTTCAAACTGCTATTCAAAACCTTTGAAAGACTGGCAACGATTACTGAAAGGAGTCCCACAAACACAGCATTATTGGTGACAGCTGATGAATTGTTTTAATTTTCCTTTATTTCAAATATATTTATTGCTGGGAGAACATTGTTAGAAATTGTTTTAATATTTTTTGAAGATTGATGGGTGAAAGCACATAAATGTATTTGAACATATATACATGTATAGTTATTTATTTATATAAAAATGTCTCTACACACATACACACACATACACACACACACACACACACACACACACACATATATATAATCTAAAATATACACACTGTTGGTCGTGGATTTTGGCACATACAATGCTTTGATCCTGGGACCCCTGAAGAGCCAAATGGTACATGGTACAAGACATACCCATAAAAAGCCATTAACAAATATTCAAATAATTATGGTAAAAAAAAAAGTCAGAATCAACCTAAGAAAATCAGGAATTTAACCTGAAACACCTTGTATACTGTTATATTTTATTTATCTCCCCTTGAAGTGGAATTTTACCTGGAGAACATAAAGTCTGGATTCATTTTTACGGGCATTACTGTTATACACACAGAAAATAAAAGTAGCAAAATCTTACTGCAGCATATATTTTACCAGCCTCAAACTATTTCCTGCCGAGGAAGAAATAAGTTAGCCCCTACAACTTCATATATGTACTAAAACGACCTAACAAAATATTTACTCTATTATCATTTTTCTAATTGTTTGATAATGATACTCGTGAAAATGCTGATTTCTTGGTATTCCTTTTAAAGGACTTACAGGGCAATTTCCACTTTATATCAATAACCATAAAAATAAATAGATTCTTACATCTGAGGAATGGACACAAAAAATCATATATCAGCTTATTTAAAAGTTATATGGTTAGAAAATATTTCTACAATGTCTTGCCATTTTTATGTCTTCTTCGGCAAACATCCTATATTTTTAAGCCAGTACAACAAAGCTTATCTTTGTTCAGCACAAGGGCTGTAATTTTAAACTCCTTTGTTTCCCTTTTCACAATACCTGTATTTCCATCAAGTTTTGAAAAAGGGAGGTTTTATGGGAGGAACAATGGCTTATTTATTTTACCCAGAGCCTTTCACCTATTAAAAAATCCCATAGAACTGGCCCTGAGGATTTGGTTATAGCAAAATTCCAACAGACTTCTTTTTAAGCAGGAGTTTTGCAATGCAAATAATCGCTAAAACTATTATATGTGTTTTAACAGAAATACACTACTTTGGGTTGCAATATTATTGAAAGAACGGAAGGAAGAAAAAGAAGAAAAAAGCACTTATTTTGGGTATATGGGATTAAAATGCACTGTAAGTAACTTCCTTTGTTGGCATTTTTAATGTTATTTTTGTCCTACCTTTTCTCAGTCTGACTTAGAAAGCAGTTTATAATAAGGCATTGACCATTGCAGACATCCAAAAAGAAGGCCTTTTAATGACAAGCTTCTACTCTATAGTTGTGTTCAATATTCATTTGATTTAAGAGCATTATCTAGTGAACACAACTACTTTATAATGGGTGAATCAATGATTTATGTTGGACCCAAATGTTCATCAATTAATAATAAAGAATACTGTCTGCTCTTTCAGAAACAAAATGAACAACAAACAAACACATGCAGACACACACACAAACATAAACTATCAAAATCTGGTCCTTCTCATTTGTCTCTGCCAGTGGGCAACTTCTAAGATATTGAAGAGGAATATTAATCCTTAATGAGGAGAAAGTATGTTTGTGAAATAAGAAAATAGGGGAAATAGTTCTTGCCTGAGTTTCTGATCTGGTTATGCTATTGAAAAAGTTGGCTAGCTCTTCAAATATAATTCTAAGTAACATTGTAGTTATCCAAATAAATGTCTAATCACTTTTTTTTAACTGCTTGTTAGTAATTTATAAAATAGCAAGTGTGAACTTGTTACAAAAATTTCCACAGCCACTGCCAGTTACTAGAATTTGAGGAAATATTTGTAAGTTCTTTATTTTATGGATCATATACATCTTCAGGTAAAATTACTTAGAAAACTTAGGAAAATAGGGAATTTCATGAAATACACAATAACATAATCTAATCAACTACCAATAAATATACAACTTCTATGAAGTGAGTTATGGCTGTTTCAGGACCATATTCTAGAACTCAGTGCTATACCACAGGTTTGTAAGGGAGACACAAGCATTTGCCTGTCTGATTTTGGCCCTTAAGGTGGAAGGAATGGGTTCAATACAGGTGCAATGACCTTTACATGGGCGATAAACTGAAGCTCCATGAGATCAGGAAACTTTTTTTGATTGTTTTTATCAGTAACTGGCACAATGCCTAGCACATGGTCTGTAGGCTCAAAGGAGTCTGTGGTCAATTTAAAAATCCCTGAATTGAGAATTAAACATAGCACACATTAGACTGTGTGGAATAAGAGCTCTACCAATGACAAGAAGTGGATTTGAGAAGAGAATCTCACAGAGGGTCTCAGAGACTCACTAAATTCCTCCTAGTTCTGGAACTTACCAGTTTGCAGAGTCAAACTGATATCACAATTCAATGTCCCCTATTTAGACATGGATAGAAAGAAGTGTGGAGGTAATGCAAATAAATATTATCATTACAATATAAGGTCAGGAAATAATTCCCAATGAATCTTTGTGTCCTTTTCAGAAAGTCCTGAGTTAAAGCACGTTTAGATATTGTTATTGATGAAAGTTGGCCCATCCCAACGAGAACATCATACTGTGTTTGGGGGCAATTTACTAATCTGAACCTCAATTCCTTATCAGTAGAGAGTGCAAACACTTGTTGGTAGTGTTGTGAGAATTAAATGCATTAATAAACTTAAGGCCACGTTTGAGAAAATGACTACCACATATTAAGTGTTGTGAATCTAATATCCAGAGTTTGAGACCAGACTAGGGCTCTAGAGATAGCTCAAGAATGGGCATATAAATTTATGATTCCAAGATTTAAGATACTATGACAGTTGGAGAAGCTATGATAATAAATGGTTTAGGTAAGAGAACAAAACAGTAAGAGAAGCACACAGGTCAAGTATAAACTCTCAGATACATTCAGATTTAATAATGAATAAGAAAGCTATGTGGAGAAGTAAGAGTGGTAATGGATAGAATACTGGCAACGAAGCTGGATAGGATCTGAATTAAAATGTTAGCTCTTATTTACTAGCTGAACACTAGCAAATTTATTCTCTTAACACTAGTAATCTATTCTGATACTTTCCTAATCTAGAATACGTTTTTAGAAATGAAATATTTGTATCAAAGCATTTAAAATCATAGGTAAATCTTGTAAATCATAAGTAACAATTTACATTGAATCATTTTAGAGTGAATCACAAAGAAAATTAACAGTGATCAAGTAATGCATGTCTATTAAAATAGTACAAATTAAAGGACAGTTTTACGGGCAGTTCAACAGGCAGACTCAGTGATCGAAGGACCATTGATCTCACCTTCCATAGAATCTCAGAGCAGCAAGGAATCAGGCAACTTAAAGTCAGGTGTTAATTTTGTTTCTAATTGTTCTACTACATTCCTTCTGGGCATAAGTAGGGAAGAAAAAAATGTTATTGGCTCCAGATAATGATGCCTACACACTCTTGCCTTACTCTGCTGTGAGGTCTGGCTTTGGAACCAAGTGGAGAGAACCTGCATTGTGGAGAGTGGCAAGAGAAGCAGTGTGACAGGTGGGCAAACAAGAGGAGAATCCAAAAAGAGTACCGGAAGGGATGCCATGAGGGAGAATCTGAAGTGGCTTGTACCTGGTTGGAAGTAGAAGGCTGCTAAGAGCTGCATTTCTGATGGTTTTGATAGGAGTCTTGCAAAAAGTTAGGCAAAGTTCCCTTCCCTGCACACTTGTTTTTTCTTGATTAGAGAGAAACATAAATTACCTGCTTGGGAAATCTTTCTACATGATTTCTAATCCCTTTGATATATTAGTACTATGGTTTCCAAGGATAAAAAACTTCTTTGCCTGGTGAAAAATATTCTTGAACATAGACACAATGTCAGTTTAAATGGATTTTATAATTTTTGTCATTTGTATTAGATATAGTTTAATTCTACAGATTCCTATAAGGATAAAATGGGAGTACAATGAACATTTAATATTTATTAGGTGTACAACAGGGAAAGTTCCAGTCAGTGGCTGCTCTGTCAGTTGGGTCCCAGCATGACAATGAGGACAAGAGACAGAGCCCCAGTCAACCCACCAGGACGCAGAGCGGGAATGAAAAAACAAAATAATACAAAAAGCTTTGTCTTTGAAAGCTACTGCAGGAAAACCTAGGTTAGCCTGAATGATGCATATATCCCGATAGAAACAAAGCGAAGAACCAGGACATTCTCAAAAGATGAAGTATAAATGAAATGTGGATGAAATATGTACAGATGAAAGAGCTTTAGTCTCACAAATAATAAAAAAGTTAAATCAATGGTGCATATGTATGTGTATATATATATATATATATACATATTTTTTAAAAATAGGAACAGAAGCTGGAACAACAAAAGTGAGCTAGCCAACGACTTATCTTTCTAATAAGTAATCAGGAGCCTTAAAGAAATAATCCAAGCCATCATCAACTGTTTGTATACAAGGATTTCTTCATAATGATATCTAACTCTGTGAGAAAAAATACCCACACATGAAAGTCTTTGTTGCCCTATCCCCCAAAATAAGAGAATGATTAAATATGTTATTATACTTTCCCATTGTGACTGTTATATAGACATTGAAAGTATATATTTGAAGATGAGACAGTTAGAAATGTGGATTTTTATATGAAGCATAAACGTGTGTAGTTTCCTGTACTTTGTAAGCCTCTGGTATACAGACTGTGTGTGTGTGTTGTGTGTGTGTGTGTGCATGAGAGAAAGAGGACACATTTTGTGGCAATGGTTGGTGATCCTGGGCATTAGATGTCAAGATGGAATCAGGCAATGGAAGATATAAGGGGCAACTTTGCAAGAGGCTATCTACCGAGAATGTACTCAGCAAACGGCTATGCCCTGTAACCCATGCGAGACCATCAATCTTCAGTTAAGTCGTAAAGATTCTCATGGAGAACTGTTCTGCATAGTCTCTAGAAGTTTTCATTGTAAACATATGCCCCTTGGATTTGGGATTTGGGGAATGTCTTTTAAAGTACTGAATTTGAATCAAAATTGGAGGTAGTCTGAAAAGTCAGCCATGAGGTTAATGGAAATCATAGATAATGTAGATGTTCATGGCGAATGACTTCGGGAGAAAAATGATGGGAAGTAAATACATCTAAATGTTAACAACGATATCCCCAGGTGGTATGAGTTCAGGAAATTATTTTTCTTCCTTATTCTTTATCATACCTTCCAAATATGCTATTGCAGGAATACATTAGCTTCTAATTGGAAAATGAAGATAACTTTTAAAGGACGTTTTTTAAAGTATCTCTGTTGAGAAGTTTTCAATATATTCTGTTTTCATCGTAGACAGCCATTATGTTAAATAACTGCAATATTCATGCCAGAAATTCTTCTTTGAATTTATATTTGTGCAAAGGTTGACTCTCCTAATGAAGTAGTTAATTCTATTATGTTAATGAAACATCATTTTGTTTCCTTATTTTTAAAATCATTATTTTAGTTTTACTTTGGCTGCTAGAAAACTCAAAGCTTAGTTTTATGCTTATTTGCAGCAAACTCCTTTTTCCTGGATTTTCTGTTCATCCCTTATTAAAATCACATTTTAAAATTCTTTTATTCTTACTTTGATAGTTTCACAGTACATTTATCATGTTGTAAGTTGCTGCCACTTATTTGAAAGTGTGTACTCTGCCATGTTCCAGTTTATGTTGTCGTAACTGAGCATACAGCTCTACAAATGGAATGGACCTCCATGCTTATACATATATTGTTCACTCTGCCTAAAATCTACTGGTTAAATCTTCCAATTCTACAAGGTTCAGACTGGTTAGTAGCTCCTCTGGGTCCAAGAGCAATTTGTATATTACTACCACAGAAGTTTCTGTGCTATATTGTAATGGTTTTTTACTCTTTCACCAGGCTAGACATTTCTTGTGGACTGCTGGGGTTACCTTATTCATCTCTCAGTATCACTGCACACCACTTAGTGGATGCTCAATAAATACTTAAATACACAATGTTAAAATACAAGACAAATAAGTGAAAGCAATGAATTCAATCTGCTGCTCAAACAATTGCATTCAAGTTCCGTTTCAGGGATTTATTTGCAAGTTCTTTCAGAATTGCAGACAATAATCAACACTATGGTGCCTTTTATGAAAACCTGGCTTCTGTTTGTGTGTTCTGACAGCCATGTTCCGTTCCTTTTACCATCTATGTTGTGCCTAATACTGAGCTAGAAACCAGGGATTTAGAGGAAAATAACACGGGCCTGATCAAAATAGCCTCATGAAGTTTCACCAGGGCAGCAGAGGCAGATATTAAGCAATTCATTACCAACTTTCTTTTTTTATTCATGTTTATAAAAAAGGCTAGGAGAAAATGTAGTATGTCCTAGGAGTTCATAATGGTGGCCAAAGATGTTATATTTGGAATACTGAGTAAGAATTTATTTATAAAGGGGGTGAAAGTTGGAAAGTGGGAAAGTAGAAGGCTTATGGGGCCTTGGGAGCAACAGTTTAAGTCCCCAGTTCTGTCAAAGTCTTGAAATGAAGTGGTGGCCAAGAGATAAATAATACACTTTTAAGCCACATGACTATGAAAACAGATAAACCAAAGAACCCAAACTGTATAAAAAGATTAATTCCTCAGTAGAATTCCTCTGCCCTGGACACCAACAAGAGAAGAGATATTTTTCATGTTTGTGTGCTGAATACCTTATGCAGTGCCGGCCACCTAACAAATACATAAATATTCTTAAATTACTTGATTCATTATCAATGAGAAATTAATTCTGTTTTCCTAGAGAAAACTAGGAAATTTTTATTCACTTTTCTTAAGGAAAGTGAGGAACTGTTAACATAAAGCCCTTTAATGTAACACTAAGATGAACAGTTGGAAATGAACACTTAAAAGCAAAGCTATAACTAAAAAAAATGTGCAGAAACACAGTGTTTTAAAGAATAAAAGGGCACAAGAGAATTAATGCCATAGGAGAAAAATAAGATTCAATATAACATGCTTTTCCTTCCTAATATAAAATTCCTTGTAACTTGTTTGTAGTTTCTATTCAAAGCTCTTTAGCATGTGATCTTGTTTGATAGTTTTAGTAATTCTTCCCATAAAATATTTTCAAGGTCTTCTTAGAAACTCCCAGCTGAACACATAGATTTTATTACATTACAAAACCCAATTATTTTTGGTGCTTTCTGTTTTGTCTCCAGTTCCAGAAATTGTACCTAAGAGTAGCAAGCTTCTTTTGCACAGAATTGTCTAGTCAATAAAAACTTGCTGATTGATTTATTGATCTTAGTTATATTATATTTCTGCTGCCATCATGATCATCTGCGACTCAATTAATATGTTTCAAATTTTAAATTCTCCTTGACAGGAAGTTTCTTTTTTTCTTCGCCACATCTTTCTACAAGCCTATAAAGCCTAGTGAAAAGGTCAAGTTTCAGTAAACATATTAACATGTACCAACTTAACCAGGATTAGAGCATATTGCTAGCCATGTAAAGCTATGTGATATTGCATATTATGCCTATTTTTGAATGCATTAATTATCCAGTAGACCATAACAATTCTTCAAAGGCACTTCAGCCTATCGTCTTAAATACATATGCTTATATAAGAATTAATTTTAACAACAGATTATTTGTCCATGAGCCTGAAAAAGCTCCGCGCAGCTGTTATTTTCTAATTGTAAAGTTCCGTATTTTGGCACTTTTTAATAAGAAGGCTTTTTGTCCAAAATACTGCAATGGCTTTTTTTTTGTTATTTAGATAATAAAATATTGACATAATTCATTTATGAGTAGTATAAGGGCTCACAACACGTTAACTAACAACAGCAATAAACAATCTGCTTTCTGCTTCAGTGGGAAAACATTCTTTAAAGAAATAAAAGTTGATCCAGTGAAAAATGATGTTTTGGAAAGTAAATTTCTACTGTAACTCAACAAAAGATGAGACTGAATTGAAAACAATGTAAACTTTAAGCTTTATATAAACATATATAATTCTTATTTAGAAGTTCAAAAATGAACAACTGCAAATAAATTTGGCAAATGCTTGTAACTTCATTAAAAGGTATTTGGTGTTATGGAAAACTGTGTTTACACTAGCAGTCATCCCTTTTCTTCTGAAAACTGTTACAACGACAACTGATTAACCATTCTGCCTCCCCATCAAGGAAATTGTGATCCAAAGCTTTCTGCATTATGCATGAGAATTTTTTAGTTGGTTTTTCATATCACCCATTTATTAATAATAATAATGATTAGTAATTACTGAGGGGCAAAAGAGCATAAACTAGACTATGTACTAGATATTAGCATTAGCATGCCATGGTATCATGTGGAAATCATTAAATCATTCATTAGTTATAGTTAATTTGCAAAGCTTCATCTGAGCATCTCCATTACCACTCAAATAACCTTCACACTCTTCACATCCTCACCTGCTGACCTCCTGTCTGTCCTCCAGACTGCATCAGGGTGAACTTCTCAAGATACAAACACTGTATGTCATTTCCCATTCAAAACCCATTACCGTTTTTTTATTGGAATGTGGTTGATATACAATATATTTTTTTCAGATGTACAACATAGTGATTCAAGAATTATATGTATTACTAAATGCTCACCCATGGCAAGTGTAGTTACCTCCCATTATCATACCAAGATATTACAATATTATTGGTTATATTCTCTATGCTGTATTTCCATTCCTCTGACTAATCTATTTTATAATTTGAAATTTATATCTCTTTGTCCACTTCATGTATTTCACCCATTCCCCCTACCTCCCTCCATGGTAACCAACATTCTATTGTCAGTATCTCTGGGTCTATTACTTTTTTGTTTGTTTTGCTTTTAGATTCCACATGTCAGCGAAATCATACGGTATTTGTCTTTCTCTTTCTCTGACTCATTTCAATTAGCATGATACCTTCTACATCCATCCACATTGTCACAAATGGCAAGATTTCCTTCTTGTTTGTGGCTGAGTAATATTTCATTGTGTGTATGTACCACATCTTCTTGCCATTCTTCTATCAGTGGGTACTTACATTGCCTTCCATATATTGGCTGTTGTAAATAATACTGCAATAAACATAGGTATGCATCTTTTCAAATTAGTGATTTTGTTTCTTTGGGTAAATTCCCTGGTATTTCTATTTTTAGTTTTTTGAGAAACCTCCAAACTGCTTTCATAGTGGTTGCACCAATTTACATTCCCACCAATAGTGTATGAAGGTTCCCTTTTCTCCACATCCTTGCCAATACTTGTTATTTCTTGTCTTGTTGATATTAGCCATTCTGACTGGTATGAGTTGATAACTCACTGTGGTTTTGATTTTCATTGCTCTAGTGATTAGTGATGTTGAGTGTCTTGTCATATGTCTGGTGACCATCTGTATGTCTTTGGAAAAATGTCTTCAGGTCCTCTGCCCATGTTTTAATTAGATTTATTTTTCTGGTATTGAGTTGCATGAGTTCTTTACATATTTTGCATATTATCCCCTTATCAGATATAGCACTTGCAGATATATTCTAATATCCTCAGGAAAAATTACCACATGTTTACCTTTTGTTTTTTTTCCTGCTTATCTTTTTTTTTTTTTATGTTCTTACTTCTCCCAGTCTTTACCTGTTAACATGTCAGTGCAAACATCCCCTCTTGTGCATTCTGTAACTGCCACCTGTGGGTCCGGTCCCTTTCCCATATACAAGGCAGGCACCCACATACCTTTTCTTCATTACATTTATCACATTTATCTTTTTATTTCACTTTTACTCTCTACCTCCTTTACTAGAGTCACAAGTGTAGAAATAGACTCTGGCTTTGCTTAGGATTTTCACGTAGCAACTAGCACAGCTGCTGGCACACAGGTTACTGCTCATTAACCCATGCTACGTTTGAATGAGGACTGAACCAGGAATTGAAATCTCTGCCCTCAGTTTCTACTTGACTAATTACTAGCAGTGTGAACTTGCACTAGTGTGTGTGTCTTATCTTCAGACCAAGAAAGGGTGCTTGAATAGACTCTCAGCCCTGTGGATAATTATATCTGGATGATACATTCCTCACATCCATTGTCTAGTCTAAGGGTTACAGATTTTCTTGCCATAATTAGAATCAAAGGACTCTATTCAAATGGTAGCAGCCTCTAGTCAGATGGAACCCGGAACTCATCAAAACCTGACTTGGAACCAGGGCGAGGCAAATCCTCCAGGAAGCCAAACTCACTGAGTAACAGCAAATGAGGGAAAGCAGAAAACTGTTCTACAGAAAGAAGAAATTGATGGAATAAGAGAGGCAGAGATAAGAGAGCATGTAGCTATGGGGGGCAAGAGAAAGAAAGGGAGGGAAATGCTGAGGGACAGTGGGAGGGTGTGATCAGCTTTCTTGACTTTCCAGTTTCCCCTGAGCCTGGCTCTATTCCCAGCTCCATTTTTCCATGACATTTCCTTGTGTCCTTAGAAAAACTTACTTTTTCCTGAGTAGATGGAGTGAGTTTCTGTTCATTTCGACCAACAATTCCTGACTTTCTTAAACACTTTCAAAATTCCTAATTTCTTAAACTCTCTGATTCTCAGTTGTCTCACTGCTAAATGGATTTAATAACAGGTCTGCTGCCTATCTCATGGTTCCATTGTTAGAATAAAATGAAATAATACATGTGAAAGCACATGCACTTATACAGTTTTTAATTGATTTGTTCATATATTCATTCAATAAACATTAATTACATGCTACTATGAGTGAGATATATTGGGCTTATTCAGAAATTCAAAAATAATAAGCCTCTATAATACCTTTGAGAAGCTCGTCATGTAATGAAAAGCACTAAACATAATTATTTATTACTGTTACTCAAAATTATCAGGAATGCTTTGCTTTCTACTTTTTCTGCAGCAAATTATCTAAAACTTCCTATGTCATTCACTATCTAATCAGCCAAAGACATGAATTATTTCATTAAAATCTATTTTTTCAAACTGTGAAGCTTATTATTATTGCTATAAAGAACATTATGTATTACTTAATGTAAATAGGTAGCTAATTACTCAACAATGCAATTAATCAGTAATGCAGGGAGCTGGTTGTCATTTTTTTCCAACATAAAGCATATATGGCAAATAATTACCTTTACTCACAAGCAATATAGACTCAATCCTTCAGCAAAGATTATCGTCATGTTCACTAAGTATTCTAATATAGCTTACACTTTGAGATTCAATTAACTGCTGCTAAAATTCTGCTACTCAGAACCTAGTATTCTTTCTTTCCCCTCCTCCTATTTCTTCCTCTTATTACATATCTATATACAATTCATTCTCAGAATATTATATCCCCAGAAAAAATGAAAAATGCTGGGTGCCAGCAATCAGCAATGGTCGGGTGATCATCCTATGAATCATTTAAGACCTGTGCTAACCACTGGGGACAGACAGGCTGGCAAACAAAACAGACCTTGCTCCTGACCTATTCCTCAAAAGGCAGAGAAATAGGCAGTAGAGGAGAAATAGAAATACACAGTAATAAAGTGTGATAAGAACTATAAATAAAAGCAATAGAGTACCATGCAAGGGGGGTCACATTTCTGTGGGGAGGGCTTGAGTCTAGGTGAGACTGGACAAACAGGAAAATGCTGTCATAGGAAGTCACATTTAAACTGAGACCTGAAAAATGAGGTTAAGCCAGCGTCACAGACTGCAGTCTCTAGAAAGTGAACTTTGAGATGGAAATTAGCATGCAAAAAGTTAACAGCTGTACAAGAGAAGGGAGGGTGGCCAGTTTGGAAGAGAGAGTTATTGAGCTATTATTGTCTCAGTGAATGCCTCTGCAGTCCCCACAGAGACCTGAATCGGGAGTGACCCTGAATGCCTTTTCCTTTGTAGAAAAGATGATGAGTAAGATGGTGAGGGAAAATGTCCATTGTGTTTAGTGACAAGGAGGTTATTTAAATGTTCAGAAGAGAAAGGAAAAGTAGGACTGCTGGGTAGAGTATCAAGGCCTGTCTGAGGTTAGAGACGATGAAATGATGTCCATATGTGTGATTTTCTCTAATGCCAACTATACCCATAGAAGAAGGACGTGGAAAAGATAAAGACCTGGGATTTTTCTCCAAGTATAATAGGGCAAAGTGGAGATAGGGATATGAGTGCACTTTACATGGAATAACTGCAAGGATGAATCAGAGAATCTAAGAGAAATGCGGAGGCTGAAGAACAGAAAGGAAGCAGTGAAACTGATTAAAAGACTCGATGAGGTCTAAGAATAAAGCAGTCAACACTTGAACTGAAGCAATAGGAAGATGTGGTTGTAAAGTCAAATATTTAGGATCATATTCCCACTTGCTGAGGATAATCCTGGTTTACACCTGCTGTTCCAGCATAAGATTGGTAAAATAATGAATAGCACGTCCTTTCATTCTCAGAATGTTCCCAATTTGGATAAGTCATATGACTATTCTAAGAGTATTGAAAATCATGAATGTTAACATAGTGTATATTCTGGTGTTGACGAGCCACTGAATGAGACCATGGAGATGTGGTGAAATGTGGTCAGGACAAAGAATCATTGGCAATGAGATAGCAAGGAGCTGGGGAACCAAGGTAACATCTATAAGAATGTTGAGTCATCCAGGATGGTAGGTTCAGACTTCAAGGCAGTTTTAAAGCTGGATGAATCCGGTTCGGACTTTTCTCTTCAAGAGAGCAATGGAGACTTATTCCGTGGGGGCTAGCCCCCTAAATCTCAATATTCAAAATAAATTTCTAGATGTCTTTTGTGGTCTTTGTTCATCTCTGTTATTTGGAAGTGTATATTATAGCTTATATGGTATAGTCACATAGAAAAGTTTTTTTTCTCAAAATTATCCCATTATTTATTATCTCCAGTGGTGACTGGTTTCTTTAAATAGACTGAACAAGTCCACTACTTATTATCCTTCCCCATATAAATAATAAAGAGACTAACCCAGAATAATGATTTAAAAATATTAATTGCTGGGGAGCAAAGGAGAGAGAAACGTCTCACCCACATGATAGAGGCATTGACTTGCTTACCAAATATCCATATGCTTCCCCACATTTCTTTGTCCCTTTCATTTGGTGGAGTTACGTGATCTTTACTGTGTAAAAAAAATAATGTGCGTCATGTATGAGCCAAGGCATTTAAAAGAAGGTGTGAGTTCCATACTCACTCTTTTCTCCTGCTCTAGTGACCTGGAAGCCACACGTGGAGATAACGGAGCCGAAGATGGAAGCACCCTGAATTTCTAACTCATCATTTGGGAGCTTCCCTATGAAATTTGGAAATATAGCAGAGTTTGCATGAGCTCTTACGTGGTAATCCATTTAGATTTCATCTATGCAGTATAACCTAGCCTACTGTGACTCATAACAGGTGAACAATATTTTTCATGACAAAAAAAAATGAATGTAGCAAACAATAAAAGTGAATCATCATAATTCCCATAAGTAGTTATTTTAGATCTAAGTATCTCAGCATATTTCAGAGCATTCAAACCAAAACTATAAGCAATGTGAAAGAAAATGTTTTGAAGGAGTTTGAACTATAACATATTGTCTACCCCTAGATTCTTAACATCATTCCTTTTTAGAAAAGAAAGTCCTTGAAACACCCTTCCTTCTGGACAAGGAGAATTAGTTGGTGAACCACACACCGGAAGTAGCCCAGGAAGCCTCTCTTAAATACTTAGCAAACACACACTCTGACATTTTTCTTCAAAACATACATTATGCTGCATCCTCCTGCTCTTGTCAAATAAGTCTCACTTCTCCCTTTGTAAACAGAGAATTGCCTTGGGTTTAGTCTGAAGAGATTAAGGGAACAATGATTTCTTGTTCTCCTGGACCTTGTGTGCCTTGGATAAATTGTGCAATCTCAGCTTTCCAGCATCTTTTTGTATGCCTATTTAAGAAGCCACTGCTTGGGTGAAAGGTAACTGATCACAGACTCCTTATGTTTCAAAAATGCAGAAAATATGGTATTTTTTGCCTCAGTTCTTCCGTATTACTAATTTGAAAAATGATTGTTGGTTATACATAGAGAAACAAACGACAATGGTCAGAGTAGGGGTGAGCAGGGACAAGTTCATTTTGTGAGACCCCCAAAGAGATCCTATTGGGACTTAGCAAAATTATGAATTAGATCTGCATGTCGCCTGCCTGCTGTGCCCTTTGACTGGCCTTCCCAGACCTTCCATGGAGCGGTGGCAGGGCCAGGACAACTGTGGCGGGAAGCAATGAATGACCCTTCAAAGAGGTCAAATGGCTAATAAGACAGCATCTGGAATTGCTTTGCCCACAGTCAACCACATATTTTATCTCTGCAACATGGTATCCTTTCTTATAAACCTAATAAATCTCTTGTTTTAGGGCAAGGAATGGGGATTCTTTTGTTTTGGCAAACTCAAAGGGGTAAATAAACCCACATGCTTTGAAAGAGGATTAAAGGTCAAATATCAGGATGGGACCTCCTGACCTCTTAGCAACCAGGCAAGAATATGGAAAGAAGGCCTATGTTTGGTTAGAGGCTCACATACGGGCCTTAAATGGACTCAACATTCAAAAGAATTCAATAAGGCATTTATGAACTGGGTAGTCTGTATTCAATACAACCCTTGCGACCATCATAGTGCCATGCTATATCTCCTTTATTCATTTCATTACAGATTTTCAGCTTTTTTCTTCTCTAAAAATGTAATGCCTTCAGGCTTCCCTAAGTCTCCACAGACATCAAGAAAGATAATTAAATGACAAATCAATTAGCGCTAACCTGTGATTACTAAATGCCTCAGGATTTCACTAAATATTTACATTTTATAAAGAATTCTGTGAGTATGCAATGGCAAGACCTAATGTAATGGTATGAGCTCACAGTATTCTTTATAAAATGTAAATATTTAGTGATATTTACTTACAGTATGAGAGAATATTTTAGGGAAGGGGGCATTTCCAGTATCCCTCATTAAGATACTGTACAACTGATCACATACTACTTACAGGAATAATGCAGACTTGGAATCTACCCTGCATCTTTTCAAACAGGATCTTAGTTAAATCAAAGAGAATACACATTTATTGATATGCCACCCTTTCAGAGTCTAGAACAGTGCCTGGAATGTAATACTTATTCCCTAAATATTCACTGAAAGACTTGAATATCTAGAAACCAGCTTTTGTCGATTGACAGCCAGATTTTGACAGGTACTTTTGTAGCTATCTTTTTGTTCTTTTCAATGATCCAGTCACAAATGTTAAAGAATTAAGCCTTTCTCTCCATAAATAACAGACATATCTATAAGTTTAATAGATCTTCAGTTCATAATAGGAGAGCTGTTCTATTCACAAGTCGAGCAAGACCCATGTTCTTATACTAGATTATGCTATTTTCACCTACTTAAATGCATGCTGAAAAGGTAACTAACATCAACTGAGCACCAAATATGGTCTATGCATTGTTCTGCATGTAACATTTGTTATGGCTTTTCATATTTATACAAAATATTGACTAATTGATAATATACCCAAATATTATAGATAAGAAAACAGACCCAGGAAAGTTAAGTAACTTGATCAAATTCTCATAGCTAGAAATACACAGAGAGTTAGGATTTAGGATTCAGACAATTATTTTCAGTTCTAAAGCCGGGAGATTGTCTTCCTACTACACTGTATAGTAAATTCTGCTTTAATATATGATTATAGTCTAAAACTAAATCTTAACTTATGTTTATGTTTGTATTCTGCTTCATTAAATTATCATTAATGGGTATTTTGACTGAATACATTCAAATAAAGCACTGTAATAGATAATAGTAATAGAACTTTTAAATACACATGCCCCACTAGCTATGGATTCTCCAGGCATTACAAAAATACTGGAGCACCACTATAGGTTCCTGCCCCTTTAACCACGCCTGTGTTTTCTCCCCAGCCAACAAGATAGATTCCTATAATCATAACTTTCATCCATGGAGAAGAAAAGTTTTTTACAGACAAAATGCTAGTAGACAGCTAAGCATCAGAAACCATTTATGGAAAGCCAGCATTATAATACAAGAGGCATAAAACTTAAAACATTTTGGAAGAGATGAACTTAAAAAGGGAGAAATGTCTCCTTAGAGACATTCAAAGAGATATTGTACCCACAAAACAGATATACTAAATAATAAATAGTGATATGGGAGACTAAATAACTTCATTAGCAAAAATAAGTATGAAAAAGTTAAGAGACAAGTTTAAAAATAGAATGAGCACAACCAAAGAGCTAGTTAGTGAGTTAAAAGATAATCCTCCACAAGGAATTATAAAAGAATTAGGAGTTGAGAAATATATGAAAATTAAAAAGATTCAGAGGACAAATCTAGGAGATTCGGTACCTATATAAAAGGATATCCAGAAGGGAAGCACAGAGACAATAAAGGAAAAAGGAAAAAGTTAAATAATAGAAAAAATAGATACCATCAAAAAAAATCCTAGAGATAAAGGGATATCCAAAGATCCAAAAGGGCCCACCAATTTTTGTGAAAAATAAAAATGACTGATCCTGAAATATGTGAGTGGGATTTTAAAACAATAATAAAAAAAAGAATATGCTAATAGCTAAGCATCAAGATAAAAGAATGAAAAGGCTATCTACGGAAGATTAATAATCCGAATAATATTAGGTTTCTCATTGACTAGAAGAACAGTGGCTGCTGGAGAAAACAATTGAGAATCCCAAATCCCATATAAAGTCACATTAGCGTTGAAGTCCAAGGATAAATTATAGACACCTTTTGAAATGAAAGAATATATTATGTTTCTTACAAATGCACAATTCTGAGAGTAACAAAACAAATTATAAGTTTGATATGAATCCAAAGAAAAGAAGGAAAGCATGGATTACAAGAAACAATGGCGAAGAAAATATAACAAAAGCAACAAAAATAAAGTGACTCAGTTAAGTATAAAGAATTTTTTATTACAAATAATACAAAATACAAAATATAATACAAAATACAAAATGAATACAAAATATAATACAAAAATAAAGTGACTAAGTATAAAAGGTATAGTATTATATATGAAAAATGTGAAATAAATTGGAATTAAAATTCTAAGCATAGGATTTAGCGAATTGATGGAAGAACAGGGAAGTGATACATTATATCTCATATTAGAAAACAAGAAAGATAAAAAATAATGAGCTAAGTACATAATTCAAGAAACAACCACAACAAAAAGAGAGCGTCAAATTAGATTAAATTAGTTAAAAATAAAAATTAATATAGTAGAAAACAACAAAAGAGTTGATTTTTTTTCTTTTTTGCTGTTCTCGCCAGGTATTGAAAAACTTTGACAGATTTCCACACACCCCTACGGTCAGTGAACTTAATCTCCTCAAGATAAAGGAATGATGCGTCTTTAAGAAATGATTATCAATTGTCTTAAACCTGTCTGGACTGTATTATAGGTATGAATATATTTCTCCTATCACTGTCAGTAAGTTTTCCTTTCCTTTCTTGCTCTTTGTTTAAAAGGAGAATGGGACAAACTGGAAATAAATAAGAGATTAAAATAAATTATTTGACTAATAAAGATACTTTCATTTCAATATATTTAAAAAACAAATGAATTGGAAGATTTTCCATGATAACATAAATGATCAAAGTTGGTCCAAGAAAAATAAAATTATAAAATTTAAATAGACCAATAAACACAAAAGAAATGTAAAAGGTAGTCAAAGATCCATAGAAGGCATCAGATCAAGGTAGATTTATAGGTGAGGTCTATCAAAACTTCATGAAATACCTAATTATTATCATCTGCAGTATTCCATAGCACAGAACATTACTTATTTAATATTTTAACATTATTCAAAGTAATGAATACATCACACACACACACACACACACACACACACCTCTAGCCCAAACTCACATATGAATATACATAGGGAAAAATGCTAAGTGAAATATTAGCAGTTCAAATCTAAAAAAGTACTAAATGATTAATATATCATGGCCATGGTTTCTTCACCCCCGAAACAGAATATTTCAATATAACTGTTTGCTGTATTATGAAATATATGGTGAAAAAAAAGGTTATTTTAATAGATATCAATAATATATTGGGTAAGATTTGACATCCATTTCTAATTCTAAAGAGAGAGAGAGAGAAAAAAATGTTCTCTTAAAAAGCTGGAAATAAAAATTAGAACAAGTCAGTGATGCCTTCAATCACCATACGAGTCAGCATTGTCCTGAAAGGTATAATGAAGTTATAACTGATGTTATAGGAGAACAGCAACAATTCTAAACAATGGAAATAAATAAGATAAAGAAAACAAAAAGGCCATTATTTTCAGACTTTGGTGCAATTACATTAAAATAATCCACCAATCCATTTGTTTATTTTTCCATGAGAATGTATGAATGGTTAAACTGTATATTTAATAATTGAAAATTTTAAGAAAATATTTAATCCCAAGGTTCTCATACAACCACTGTAGAGAAGGCAGAAACAAGAAAACTAATTGTGATATTTTGAGTTTAATTCTCAGAGAAATCGCAGATCCAGAGAGGAGCCAGAAAACATCCCGCCAGACTCTGAGCACATCCTTGGGGGTCTCAAGTCCTGCTAACCAAGAGATGGACTTCTTGCACCTGTGTCTTGCCCCGATACTTGGGAACATTCGCTTGGCTAAAGACTGATTACTACAAAACCCCAAAACTTTTTCCTCTCTGATCAGCCCTTCACTACGTCTGTAGTGAAGTGTTGTATTAAATCTTGCTGTCACCAGTCTGGACTCCTGCATTTCCTTGGCTTTCACGACATACCAACCACCTCCTAAATTTCAAGCAGAACGAACTGTCAGCTGACTTTATAACTGAATCTTTCCTTTAAGAGCAATTAAAGTAAGAGAAACTCACTAACAGTGAGAGGAGAAATGTTTTCATATATAGAGTACAGTCCTACAGGATTAAGACAATTGGCAATCATTTCTAAAGAGCCATAATTTCTTTATCTTGAGGAGATTAAATTCACTGACCCTAGGGGTGTGTGAAAATCTCTCAAATTCTAAGAGACTGAATTGCAGCCTGAGAAAATGGCTTAATTGTCATGATACTGAAATTGCTCTGCACTCATCAAAGGCCTAAAGCAGTTGCTATATCGTGTTGTCCAGCTCTCTGCATGCTTTAAGCTTTACATATTTCTGCTATGAAGACAAAACTTATTAAATGTTTATCTTGTTATCCTCAAGCTTCTTAATCTTTAATCTCATCTAGATTCAAGTCTTTAATCCAGTTGAGTATTTACAAGCATTCTGGGGATAGAACTGAAAGACTATAAAACTGGAGAAGAAATTACACTTAAAAGAAAAGCCTCTTAAGAACTGAAACTCGGTGATTAAAAAATGAAGCAGGTAAACAACATTAGACTACCAAGGAAAGGTTAATAAGAGTCCATCCTTTGTATACTGGGAGGTAAAATGGCCTTGTAAATGTAAGTGTAGATGAAGGTGACAAATTTGCACTCTTTGGTTCCTCTTTGGGTGCTAAGTCGTTGTGTGACATTGCTCATTTTATGTAACCTCTCTGAAGTAAAGTTTTTATTTTTTATCAATTAGGCTAAATAAGACTTACCTCAATGGTATTCAAGTGGGAATTTTTGATGTACACAGTTTCTGATTTATGCTAAGCAACATAAGCAATAAATAGTAGAATTCCCCTTTCTCAAACACTGCCCAAAATGAAATACATGTCACAATGTGTCAAAACAGATAAGAGAAAAAAAGTTTTAACTGCACTTGATTCAAAATCGAAATGTTTTTTTGTGTCTTCTGTGAGGTGACAAACCTATATCAAAATTAACTGCACACACTTAGCATAAGCATTGAGCTTAAATTATGTATGCTGGATTGTATTATTAAAAGGAAATATTTTTAAGAGTGTAAAGCATTTGGTGGTATTCCATAATACATTATAAACTGCATTTTTCATGCAAACCATTAGTCTGCATACGATGAGCAAATGCATTTTCAAGAAAGAATGAAACATGTGAAATTAAATTTTTAATGTAACCACTAGTCTTCTATTAAATTTGGCTGTGGAACAAATGGGAGAGATCTGAAATTTTCTGCCATGCTGGTTTTACCTAATTTTGTTCTATTTCCTTATAATACTCTTAGAAAAATTTGTTTTGTATAATCATTTCTGTCTTTTCAGGATAGGTTCTTTTATAACCATTTTATACAGTTATGTACTTAGAAACAGGTCTTGTGTCTGACTAATCAGGAAAATTGTTTTTGTTTTCTTCGAAAAGAGACAGGGAATGTATGAACTCTCTCCAACTGCTCCTCTGTTTCTCTCTGGCTTAACAGAAAGAGAACACCCATGATTTAGGATTCATGGGACCTTAACCTTCATGAGGCAAGAAGAAATGGGACTTAAGATATAATGTGGATATGTATACTTTTATAAAAAGATGTTGAACTCCTCCTGCCATAACATATTATGCAGATGATTCTTTTTAATTGAGAAAATAACATCACAGGTGGTGCAAGAAGTCTCAGCTACAGCCATCACACATATTAATTTCATTGATAATAGCATAGATTAGGAGGCCCAGTATCTGGGATTTGTCTTTAGACAAACCTGGATTTGAATCCTGACTCTGTCAATTACCGCATCTGTGACTTTTCACAAATTAACACACATTGTTAACCTTTCAAAGGCTTGGGTATCTCATCTGAAAGACGAATGAAGAATTGTGATTAGTGAGATGATGTATGTATGCTAATTTAGCATGCTGTCCTGAACATAGTCCAAACTCACTTAATGTTAGTTAATATTAATGAGGGGGTGGGGACCCGGAGCTGGGGATGGGTGGGGAATGGGGAATGGTACCAACATATTCCATTAAGTTTTCTGATTTTTAGCCTTACTTTGGAAAACTAAAAACTAAACCTAGGAAATCCATTCTTAATACTCCTTTGTTACATATTTGAAAGAAAGTCTTCAAATGAAATATGATCAGAGGAAGGCATTCAGTTTCTCTTGCTGCTAATAATTTTGCCATTTTATTGTTAATTACTAAGTAGTCTTCCTTTCTTTGTAATAAATATATTTATGAATTTGGCATTGATTCACTTTATAGATTTGGCAGGAGAAACCATTTATTAGTGTCAAAACAAAGAAACAGGCTTTGCACCTCAGCTTTGTTACTGGGTATTGAGTACAAGATTGGTAACATCTCCAATATGATGTGTAACATGGGAGGTTTGGGGCACCAGTAATAATACTCCTATTCTCTACTTGGACTCAAAGCAAACTGAGAAATAGAGTAATAAAATAAAGATGGGAAACAACCCCAAAACCCACCGTTAAAGCTGGGATGAGAGAAGCTGACTGACATGCAGCCTCACTGAGCCTCCTAATGCCCAAACGCCAGTTAGGTTCGCTTCCCAGGCCTCCCAGCCCCGGAACCCTCAACCCGCCAACCCACCACCTGCTCTGGAGGGGACTGTGCGCAGTGTAGCAGAGCAAGGGCTCTGGAGGCGGCTCATTCCCAAAGAGAGGAAAGAGGAGGGTTCTGGCTCCTTTCTCTCTCTTGAGTTTTCCGGTTAGATCTAGTTTTCCAGGTAGATCTCTTGGGCTCCCAGGGAAGGCATGAATAGGAGCTGGGAGAAGCAAGGGAGAGCTTCCAGGACCGTTATGCTAATATATCTCTAGATGCAAGGAACTGTAAGGAAGGGGAATTAAACTTAACCCCACTAGGATTGGGCAATTCAGCCCACTGATTAGACTATGGACTCATTCAGCCTATTATCTCCCAGGAAGCACCTGTGGCCCTGGAGAATTGACTGGACAAGAATGGGCTATCAGTACAGGCTTGTTGGTACCTACATAGGTCCGTGCCAAACACTACTTTTTGTGGTATTTTCTTGGAGAACATTCAGTGGAAAATACAAATTTTACCAAAAACAAAGAAGGGGTGGGGTTTTTAATAGATTTAAATACTACATTAAATCAATTGCAAGACCACTCTGTGCCCATGGCTAAAGTACATTGTATGCTATATTTTCTATCCCAAACGATGTCTATTTGAATTTCCCATTGTATCTCACCAGAGATTCTGCATCTAAAATAAAATAATATTACAGAGATATTCCAATAATTGCATGAATAAACACACTCTAATAATGTAATGTTAGAAACAAAAATAAACCCACATTTGACTATAACACCTCTCCATATCACATTCTCAGAGATGAAGTTTAAAATCCACTTATAAGACCAAGTTCAAAGACCAAAGGGAATTAATATACAAAATTATTTTGTGAGCGAAAAGTCCAAAATATTAAACACACACACACACACCACTTTACTATTATCCTGTTTCAACCGTAAAGATTCGTGATGCTTAGGTGGAGCTGAAGTGTATTTGGTCAACTGTGTCATCTTCCATGGGAATAAACGTGCTTCCTTAAAGATTTCAGAAGCTGAAATACCTCAATGCCAAATCACTAACATGCTATGCTTTTTATAAATGTCAGTAACTTAATGGATTTACAATATGATCATAGCAATGGCCTCAAAGGAATCCATTCCCTAGCTTCCACAGAGATTAGAGATGCAATTTTATTCCTAGAAGACAGTAAATATGTTCCCAAAGATGTAGCAATGACTCAGAAGTGTTTGAGTGAAGTAGGACAAATAAAAACCTTCCTGGTTATGGCCTCATGAGGAAGCAGTCAGTCTTTGCTAATTGCTTGTAAATTTATTTAATGGGGAGAATTTTCTGAGCAAGATGTTAATTTTTGCACTGTTGCTGTGGCAGGATCTAGGGAAAATTCCATCTGAGCATTTCTCCTCTCTCTGAGGGTGGCATTTGAGATATTGAAGGTATCATTTAAAATTTCACCATGATGACCAGTCCTCTTTAAGGTGCCTTCCTTTTTCCACCAGTATATTGAGAAGCCCTTGATTTCCATTTTCTCTGTGTATTTCCTACCTATGCCTGACACTGACAGCTTCATTCCAGAACTTTGTCTGTACTCTACTTCAACACAGAACTCAGCAACTTAGTACTTTAAAATTAATAAATTCGGTGCTATCCACCAATACCCATAAAGAAAATCGTTCTCTCCTACATAGTTTTGCCTGGTGATTTATTGGAGCCTCTGCAGCATGTCTGGTCTGCAAAGCTTCTTAAAGAGCCTGAGCACATGTTAGGAGATGAACTAGCATCCATGAAACTTGAGATGAAGTCATTGAAACCTGTGTGACAAAATCCTCCTCGTGAACAACAGCTCTTTCACTTGGACCAGTCCAGCTTAACCCAAGTTTTTGTTTCGGTGAGGACAAGAACTGAGAAGAACAAATGTGACTCACAATAGTTCCAGGGAAAAATCATTTCCTTCCCCTTCCTTAGAATGTATATATTTTGTAAATAGGCTCACAAAAGTCACTTTAGTTGTAAATTGGCCAATAGGGTATACTCAGATATTCAAAACACTTAATTCAGGAGTGAAATTAGTTAATAAGCATTCTTACCATGAAAGATTAAGTTTTTTATTAAAATTCAATACCATAATTGTGAGTTTGAAAACTAAGTTATTTTACTTTATGAAACTTAGAGACCCATTAAAAAAAATTAACTCATTAATTGAAGAGAATTTCTTTAACTTACCTTTATTTTAACTTGCATATTTGAACTTAGTGATAATAGGGTTCTCTTTTAACATATATAATGAATGTTTATATCCTACAGCAGTCTTACAAAGGACCTGATTCCACCAGGACTTCACCATAATTCTGGAGGCTAATGCTACAGTAGAAGAAGGCTTTGTAAATGGCTGAAATTGATACATGCTAAAAAAGCAAATGCCTTCTCTTTTTAATTATAAGTGATATGAGTCATTTGGATAAAGATAGCCATGTTCAGCCATAACACTAAAAAAATTTTGTAGACAAAAGTACGACAAACGTTTCCCTCCTTCCCTGCAGCTTCAGTGGAGTGGGTGGGAGTTAGGTTGCTCTATTTACAGTTTACTCAGTGCTGCCAAGCTTATCTTACTCACTTCTTTGAAGTTGAACATTAAGAGTCCTTGAGACTTTGGCTTGGGTACCCATTTATGATTTAAGTACATCTAATTTTTCTTCAGCCAATGTGCCACTTTCTTTCTTTCTTTCTTTCTTTTCTTTTTATCAAAACCACTTTATCCCGCATCCCAAAAATGCAGTGGAGGAGATATTTAAATCTTTAACAGTGTGTTATTAGAGTCATCATCATTATTAACACTCATTAGGCTTTTTATCTTCAAAGTGCTTTGTATGCATTAGTAACCCCCTCCTTCTCACCTCCTGTCCACCCTTCCTCTCATTCTCAGGAACAGTGATGGATCTTTAACTTCACATGACCTTTGAATTTTTATAAAGTGCAGTCGTTGATGACGAATACTCTTTCGGGGTCAGTCTTATCGGGTGGTAAGGAGGAGCATGGGCCTTCAGGTTCAAAATTAATAAGAAATAAAATGCTTTCCAAGAGGAATTCAAGAACTCCTTTGAAGCATATCTTGGTTTACTCACCTCTTCATCCAGTGCCATTTCAGGTCTTTAAAGTCATGCCAGCATGCCCAATACGGCTCAGCATGTGTGGTTGTACACGGAGGTCAGTGAGCTGCTACGCCTGGGTGCAGACTTTTCATTGTCAGGAGATATCTGAAAAGCCAGTGCACATTTTTAAGACTAGAAACAAAAGAATTCAACCAAACACTCAATAGAGAGTAGAATAGGTTAATACCAGAAAATAGTATTTGCAGAGACAACATGTTTTAAAGAAATGAGGCATAAACCAATCTGTGGAAAGACTGCCTTTGTTCTTCATCAATGTCTTACTCTAAAGGATTATTTTTAAAGGAGAATGAATTACCAATGGCCACACCAGAAAGATCAGACTTGAGCATATATACTCTAACCAACTAACTAGCTGAACATGTAGAAGCTGAAAACAGGCACCGATATCAAGACTGAAGAGGCATTCCTGAAATACAAGCAGGTTTTGTTTTTGTTATGGAAAGTCACAATTACAGACCATCACCTATTAAACACTAAAGCAGGGATAAGAACCTTGCTAGCAAAGGAAGCCTTCTTTCCAGGAATAACGGAGCAGACAACGAAAAAGGAAAGGAACAACTGAATCTTTGTATGCAGGATGCTTTCACATAAATGATGCCTCCAGAGTTCGACTGAAGGAGTTCTGCTACTTACAGGTGTGACTGGTGCTCTTTTCATATTTGGAACCATAACTAGGATTGCAAGGGCCTGAAGAAAGGAAAATTCCCAAACTTCCATCTGAAGTTATCTGTTTTTGCATTTTCTTGGCTTTCTTCCCTGAATTCTGAGAGAAGCACGCTGCAGTAATGAAAGAATGTGGTTCTCCTTTTTGAAAAGAGGGATGGGCCTGTGTTTTCTTTTTTAACTATTTTAATCTGGGATAGGTTAGCCAGGGATGTAAAGTGTTTGCCTGGAGCAAAAAAAAAAAAAAATCAGCGTTCGCATTGTTTGTAAAACTCATCAGCAATGATTTAATGTTTAGCAAATGGCAGTCCTAACAAAAGTTTACTTTTGATGAAGTATTACAGGGTTTCAAAGAACACGTATAATTATAGATTTTTATATCCTTTGTTTTGTTTCCAGTGTCCTTTGTTTTTTTTAACTTTCCATCCAAGAGAAAGTATTCAGCCTTTGCTAAAGTCACTTTGATAAAACCCCATGGCAAGGTAATCAGTTCCACATTTCTAATTGTTTTCTCAAAGAGGTGAAGGATTATTAATTTGGTGAAAGTTGTAAATGTTTGGCACTGGAGTTTCTGGGGAATACTTTGGTTAAGATTTGTTGGAACCATGTGTTATAAACTATGCTCTACACCTTACATTGATAGAGTAACAGGATCCAATGTTTTTAAGCATAATTGCTCTTTAGGGATCAAAGACATGTTACTAACTCATCTTAGCTAGGTTTTGTGATCAGAAAGAAAAGTACCTTGGTCCCCCAAAAAAGCTGTTATGAGGCAAAATGGAGTGCAATAACCCATTTTTGAGGCAGGAAAAAGGGGGAGCATAGATTCCTGGTCAGTTTCATACAATGGATGATAGAGGAAATACATGATCAGTAGGAAGAAAATGATTGTAACAAGTAGTTAACTTGGCAATTATAATCAGTGGGTTTATAAGGTCATGTTGGAAAGTGTATTTTAAAGTATTTTTAAAATCGTATGCCTTAGCTGTAGTTCAGGTTAACTTTTTCTTCTCAAACTTAGTCACCAAATTAAAAAAGGCTTTTGTCTAGATTAGGATTTTACACAGATCTGAACTTTTAAAATCAGCCATTTACCTATTTGCTTGTGTAAAGAAGTCAAATTTTAAAGAAAAAAACACCTGATGAAAAACATGATGTGAAAAGAATTATTAAGATATTGAAAGAGCAGAATAATTTATTCCCTAAATCTTAACAAATGAAGTCACAGAATTTCTTAGTATCTAACTTGAGAACGGATGCCTACTGTCTTTATGTATTTGAAGGAGACTCCCCAACTAACCCTGAATTCTCTCAGATAACTCCCTCCCACTCTTCCATACATGTCCTGTTGAAATCATAATTTTCAGCTCTAAAATGAGGAATTTGCATAGTGTATTTAGTCTAAGAAATCTAGAATAATAATGATATTTGGCATTTGTCAAGTAGTCGTTACAGTGTTGACACTGGTAAGAACTTCACATTCATAATTTCCCTCTGTACTCAGAACAGGTCTAAGCGGGATTGTAATTACCCTCCCACTATAGGTGAGGAAACTGAGTCACAGAGGGTTTAAATGACTCACTCAATATCCACCAAGATGGCAAACTTCAGAGAACCTGCTCTTGACTTTAATCCCTAGTTTTGTAAAGTAGGAGGCATTATTTTTTTGTGTCCATTATGAATCCCATGTGGACCCGACTTCACCTGAACTGTTTCTCCCCTAGCTCAGTTCTTCATCTGCATGTCTGGTCTTCTCCCTGACTCTATCTTTATACCTGTGAAGCATCGTTTTTACATCTTGGTACCTTCATGAAATATAAAATGCTTTCTTGTTCAAATCAGATAGTGGACATGAAAGTGATACTGGAAGTCACTATAAAAGCAGCTTCATTCAAAGGAGCATCTGATATTCCAAGTAACAGATTAACAACAAAAATCTCCTTTAACAAATAAAAGATTTACTTATTCAAAATGTGCAACTTCCAAGGTTCTGTCTCTCTCTTTCTTCATTACCTCTGCCCACTAAATTCATTTGCTAACTCCACATTATCAAAACAAGCATTGTCCAACTTTATGATCATTTAGAACTGGACTGGGCTGACCTACAGACCAATTA
>JAVSCE010006527.1:0-123169 GCA_032199065.1 Smutsia gigantea
CATACAATGGAACACTGCTCAGCCCCCTAAGGGAACCAGCTCCCGATGCACCAACGTGGAGAGGCGTGTTATGCCCAGTATAGGAAGCCGGACCCAGGCTACATACTGTGTGAGCACATTTGTGTGACACTCCGGCAGATGCAAAACTAGAGACACAAAACTGACTGGTGGTTGCCAGCGGCGGGGGAGGGAGAGGGGGCTGGCTGCAAACAGGCTGAGGGAACTTTTGGGTGTCGTAGAATGTCTGATGTCTTGCGGGGCCAGGCTATGTGAAATGCATGCACTTGTCAAGCCCCTCCGCCGGCATACTGAAGACCTGGGCATTTCATCACAGATCCCTCACCCCTTCACAACACATCTAATATCTTGTGGGGTGAGCCCCTCCTATGTGCCAGCCTGGGGCTGGCTGCCAGGACCTGAGACCCTGCAGACAGGGCGCCGCAGTACATTTCTCACTGGCTGGTGGAGGGACAGACAGATACATACCCCCCATGTGGTAGTTCTGCCAGAAAATGAACCTTCATACCCCACTAGACTCCAACCAGCAAACAGGCCTGGCCCTGCCCAAGCTCCCAGGAGAGCGGCTGTATGAAGGGTCTCCTCTGGCAGTGGGCCCAGAAGGGACAAGGTCCCAGCTGCCCCCAGCTCACAGCAGACACCCCTCCCCAACTACACAGGCCAGCGGGGCATCTGCAAGCTGCCTAGGACCCCAAGGCCTCAAGCCAGGACCTCTTACCTCTGGTTACCCACCCCATCTCCACCCCCGACTTGCACTGGGGTGACCCACATACCCACGCTGTGGAGTAACCCCCCCCAGAAACCACAGTGCCACCCCGGAGTTCTAGGAAGACAAGCGGCAGTATCTCCATTTTACATATGAGCACACGGTCCAGACTGGGGGAGAGGGATCATGGGTAACAAGACCCTGACCCTGCCTGGCCACAGCCCCCCTACATTCCAGGGGCCTCGGCACCACACAGAGGCCGGGGCTCCTGCCTCGGATGGCAGCATGGCAGAGGGGCAGCTGTTCCCAGGAACCATGGTGTCCCTCACCTGGCGCCCCTCCAAGGGAACAGCCTCTCAAAATGTGACGCACACCAGGGAGGCCCCTCCCTTACTAGGGGCCCCATAAGCAGGATCTCTGAGCCTTGAAGGGGATAATCAGAGAAATGGCCTCCCAGGACTCAAGCCTGGCTCTGCAAATTTTAGCTGCAAATCCCAATCTGGTTTTTGAAAAGATGCCCCTGGCAACTTACACCCTCTTCCTCTTCCCAACACCTCTGAATACACCATATTCTCCACCATAGCACAGAAGACCCTGAAAACCCGGGCTTCCAAAGTTGGGGATCCCTGAGCCCCCACACCACCCAGGCCTGTAGGAAATCTGGACCCTTCCACCATAAACTAGAGAAAGCCTAACCAAGGAAATTAGAATCAGCGCTGATTTGAACTCACTCGAGGGCACCCCGGGAACCTCAGGTTGAGCCCCCGAGCCCAACTCCAGGCTCCAGCTGCACCCTGAGCCCCTCCCCAGCCCCCAAAAGCTATAGAGACAAGACCCTGATTCAGTCTGAACTTCAGATAAACAACAGAAAAGTTTTTAGTGTAAGTTATGTCCCCACTCCTGCATTATTTGCTGTTTATCTGAAATCCAAAGTTAACTGGGTACCCTAATTTTATTAGGCAAATCTGGCAACCCAAAGCAGGTGGTCCTGAAGGAGGGAGACAGGTGGGCCCCCAAATAGCTCTGGTCACCCTAGCCTAGCTCCAAACCAAGAGGGTGTTTGGAACAAGAGTTCTGTCCCTGCCTGAGACACCCCCACCAGTCACCTCAAGCCTGCGTATGGACAAAGTGCAGCCTCACGCAGCTCCTTCAGCAAATCTAGCTGGCCCCAGAGTGAACAAGGGCTCAGGCTCTTGCACTACACTCTCGCCGGCGGTGACCCCTTTGCTATCATCAGCCTTAACCCAGAGCTGAGACTGAAATGACAAGTACCTACCTGGGTGAGCATCAGGATGGCAAAGGGTCCCAGCCAGCCAGATATTGCTGCAAATGAGGGAGCAGGGCTCCCAGTAAGGGGCTGGCTCCCCTGGGGACCCACCTGGATACCCAACACCTACACACACAAGTCCCCAGTGTTACACTGCCCCCAAAGGTGGGGGGGCATCTCACTGTCTTCAGGTTGGTCTCGTCCATGGCTCCCACATAAGCCAATCCTTTCCACTACTGTCCTGCTGATGAATTCCCACCAGGAATTCCCTTCAAGGCTCCCCCAGGGTTCCCGTCTACTGGGCCCCATGTCCTCCCAGAAGGTCCCCTAGGTCCTGGGTCCTGGGTCCTGCTCTGCTCCCAAGAGTTTGTCAACCTTGCTTCTGGGGCCCCTTGAGGCTCCCACAGACCCGTGGAGCGGGGCGCACATTCCTGGCTTGTCACGGAGAACCTGGCCGTGATATGAGAGTTATGCTTCCAAATGGCCAAGAGTCCGAGGGCTGAAGGAAGCAGGATGGATGACATTCAGGGAGCAAAACCCCTGGCTCAGGTGTGGGGGAAGACCCGGTCTGGGGTGATGGGAAGAGGAAGCCCCAGGGAAATGGAGAGCAGGAGACTCAGGGAAAAACCCTGGGATTCCTACCATTGTGGGGGCCACGCCCCAGAGATGGCAACTGAGGAATAGCAGAGAGTCTGCTTCCCATTGTGGGCCAGGGTTCTTAAGCAGAACTTCATTTATTCATTCCTTCCCTGAAGTAGCCATTCAGTGAGTATTGGGTACCAGCCCTGGGGCACCAGGGTCTCAAAAGCAAGGCTCTGGCTCCTGCCCTGTCCCTTGTGTAGCTGGGAAGACAGACATGCAACTTCTGAGGGAGTTCAATGTTGGGACAATGGAAGGACAGGGTGTCATGGGGACACAGAGCTAGCATGTTGGCCACCCTGAGGATGGAGAAGGCTTCCAGGCCAAGGATAAGACAGCCAGCTAGGTCCTGAAGGAGAAGAGCAAAGAGGCAAGTTCCTCAACCCCTACCCCCACCCCAGCCAGGCAGAGCCATTAAAGGAAGCCCCTCATCCCCCGCAGGGGAAGGGTGGGGAGAACCTTCCAGGTAAGGGGAACAGCATGTGCAAAGGCCTATCAGGAAAACTGCAGGCTTCCAGGATTGACTGAGGAAGCACATGAGAGCCGGAGGAAATAAACCAGAAGCCAGAATGAGGATGGACCAGGATATGTGGTGTGTGGTTCCAAGGTCAGGCCTAGCACATGCATGCCCCAAGCCATCACCCACTATGTCACCCTGAGACCTTCGCCTGGGGTGTCGGACACCCTGGCTGCTGGAGACAGGCAGGCTGCAAGAACAGCCGCCTCTGAGGTCCCTAGAACTAGTCTGCCTTTCCGATCATCAAACACTGACAACTGTCACTGTGTCTGGCTAGCCTGGCTCTGGGAGTCAGCTTTAAATGAACAGATAAAAAGTATTTGTGATTAGCACATTGCAAATGAATGGCCCTTCCTGCAGTTCTAAGAACAGTCCTCTTCAGTAGGTTAAGCATGCCCCTACAAGGTGATTTCAAGACCCAGTTTTGCAACCTTTGGTCCCAAGCTCCCATGTTTTAAATGAGCGGGCAGTGAGCGGCTGCATAGTTCCAATCCTTGACTGTTTCCTCCACTGGGGACCTCTGGGTCAGATGGCGACTTTCTAGGTCACCCTCAGAGCAGGCTGCAGAATAGGGTGCGGTCTTAAGCCCGGCACATCCCCAAAACAGGTTGGGGGTTCCAATATCCTGTCATCTTGGGGCTAAGCCTGTCTCTTGGTCCAGCAGTCCTTGTTCAGAAGAGGTCAGAGTACACCTCACAACCTCCTGGGCCCCACACTAGGTGGCTCATCATGGCCACCTGACTGCCCCCATCCTTGACAGCCCTGTGCCCAGCCCCTCCCCACCAGCAGCCAGCAGCCTCCCATCCACAGCCACCTCCTGTTCCGAATAAATAAATCCATGCCAGTGCCCTTTCCCTTTGGGAATGACACTGCTGAAATAAACGGGCTGTTCCAAGGCACCTCCCAAGCCCCGAGGCCCTGGGCCAGCGCCGAGGGACCAGCAGTGCTAGCCACGGGGCAGCCAAACCCTTGGAAAGAGGTGATGGCTGGAGGGGGGCAGAGCAGCTTCCAGCCACCCCTTCCCCCTGCTGGGAGCAGTAAGAGGAAGCCCCACAAATGCGCACTCCTCCAGAAGCTGTACGGGTCCGCCCCTCACGCTGCTACCAGGCCCCGGGTAGTCCCAGGGCAGCCCCACACCCCACCTCACAGGGACCACCCATCCGAGGCCAGGGCTTCCCCAGGAGCCAGGCAGGGAGACGCTGACAAGCTGAGCCGCTTCACTGGGGCTGTGATGAGGTCACAGGGGCCTCCCACCCCGGGTCTCCTCCCGGGTGGCTGGGTCACAGGACACACATGTGCAGCTCAAGCATGTGCCCACTCCATTACTGCCAGAGGGACAGAGCTCTTAGCTGCATGGCCCCCCCGCCCTGGGCCCAGGCCAAGGCACCATCCCTCTCCTTGGCTGCAGGCCAGGCTTGGAGCCCAGAGGAGGCATCAAGCCCATCATTCCGAGGGGCTCAGGCTGGAGGTGGGCACCAAGCATCCTGTGGCCCCTCCCCCAGCCTCCCGCCCAACTGCAGGAACTCAGAGACCACCCACAGACGGGGCACCCCAACTTGCTCCTCTTAACGCTGTGTCTCCCACTGCCATCCTTTGAGTCTCCTCCCCCCACCCACAGCTTCAGCTGCCACCGCTCGGGTCCACCGCCGCCCTGAGGGGTCTAACAGGAACCACTATGCCGGGGCAGGACTCCTGTGTTGGACTCTGCCTGTGCGTGGGGGGCCCGGGTCGGCAGGGGGCTCAGCCCGAGGGAGGCCGAGGTGGGGGGGTCGCAGACCAGCGGCCTTCCCAGCCCCCTCTGCCCCCACACTGGCCCCCGCCACCCCGGGCAGCAGAACGGACCTCATTCCCCACCTGCAGCAGCCTACGGGTGCCCACAGCCCGCCCGGAGCACCCCCAACCTCTGCCGCGGAGGGACAGCTTCTCCGACCTTGGAGGATCCCCAAGGGCTCCTGCTGGCGGCGCCCGGGCCCAGCTCCCGGCCAGGACCCCGCCTCCTGCCACTGCCTCCTTGATTAATCCAGGAGCATGAGGGCAGGAGAGGCGGAGGGAGTGCGGGGCGCGAGGCCAAGAGTGGGAGCGCAGGGAGGCTCTCTGTGCTGGGATCCCAGTAAGATCGCCCGCCACTAGCCCCGGCCCTGATCCCAGCCCCGCGCATCACCGCCCCCCCTCCCCCAGCTGTCCTCTGCATGCGAGACCAGCACGCCCTGCGCCCCTGCTTGGGCACCGCGGGGGGAGCACCGCGCCCCCGCCCCGCCCCCGGCGCCTGTCGCCAGGGGGGCCTGCGGGAGGGGCGCCAGCGGCCTGGACGCCCCCTGGCTGCCCGACAACGCCCCTCCGCCTCCCCAGCGCCTTCCCCTCTGGATGAGAGAGCCAGCGCAGACCCGGGGGGCGCAGGGCCCCGGGGCAGAGGGTCAAGGCCACCCAGCGCACGCAGGGAGGGTCCCAGGAGGAGAATCCAGGGCCGTGCACATTGGCTGGGGAAGCTGAAGTCTGCTCGCTGGTCACTCCCACCTTGCCTGGGTTGGCTTTAGGTTGTGTTTGTAATAGCATAGGAAGTGAGTTAAATTTGACTGTTAGATAGTAAGGGAATTACCCTTGAACCTTTGGTAACCATTAATCTAAAGCCTGCAATGGCAATAAGTACATACCTATTGATAATCACCCTAAATGTGAATGGTCTGAATGCACCAATCAAAAGACACGGAGTCACTGAATGGATAAAAAAAACAACACAGGTCTATATGCTGCCTACAAGAGACTCACTACAAACCCAAAAACATACACAGACTGAAAGTAAAGGGATGGAAAAGGATATTTCACGCAACTAATAGGGAGAAAAAAGCAGGAGTTGCAGTGGTTGAATCAGACAAAATAGACTTCAGAACAAAGAAAGTAACAAGAGACAAAGAAGGACATTACATAATGATAAAAGGGTCAGTACAATAAGAGAATATAACTATTATAATATCTATGTACTGAATACAGGATCTCCTATATATGTGAAACAAATAGTAACAGAATTAAAGGGGGAAATAGAATGCAATGCATTCATTCTAGGAAACTTCAACACACCACTCACTCCAAAGGATAAATCAACCAGACAGAAAATAAGTAAAGACACAGAGGCACTGAGCAACATATTAGAAAAGATAGACATAACGGACATCTACAGACACTCCATCCAAAAGCAACAGGATACACATTCTTCTCAAGTGCACGTGGAATATTTTCAAGAATAGATCATATACTAGGCCACGAAAAGAGCTTCAGTAAATTCAAAAAGATTGAAATTGCACCAATCAGCTTCTCAGAACACAAAGGTATGAAACTAGAAATAAATTACACAAAGAAAATGAAAAAGCCCACAAACAAATGGAGGCTTAATAACATGCTCCTAAATATTCAATGGATCAATGACCAAATAAAAACAGAGATCAAGCAATATATTGAGACAAATGACAACAATACTTCAAAAGCACAAAAGCAGTGAAGGCCATGCTAAGAGAGAAATATATTGCAATACAGGCCTACCTCAGGAAAGAAGAACAATCCCAAATGAGCAGTCTAAACTCACAATTTAAGGAAACTAGAAAAGGAAGAACAAATGAGGCCCAAAGTCAGTAGAAGGAGGGACATAATAAAGATTAAAGCAGAAATAAATAAAATTGAGAAGAATAAAACAATAGAAAGAATCAATGAAAGGAGGAGCTGGTTCTTTGAGAAAATAAACAAAATAGGCAAACCCCTAGCCAGACTTATCAAGAAGAGAGTCGACACACATAAACAGAATCAGAAATGAGATAGGAAAAATCATTGTGGACACCACCAAAGTACAAAGAATTATGAGAGAATACTTTCAAAATTTATATGGTAACAAACTTGTGACCTAGAGGGAATGGACAGCTTTCTAGAAAAATACAACCTTCCAAGACTGACCCAGAAAGAAACAGAAAATCTGAACAGACCAATTACCAGCAACGAAATTGAATTGCTAATAAAAAAACTACCTAAGAACAAAATCCTGGACCAGATAGCTTCACTGTTGAATTTTATCAAACATTTAGTGAAGACTAAATACTCATCCTTCTTAAAGTTTTCCAAAAAGTAGAAGAGGAAAGAATACTCCAAATTAATTCTATGAGTCCAGCATCACTCTAATACAAAAACCAGGCAAAGACACCACAAAAAAAGAAAATTACAGACCAATATCCCTGATGAACATAGATGCAAAAATACTCCAGAAAATATTAGCAAACCAAATTCAAAAATACATCAAAAAGATCATCCATCATGATCAAGTGGGATTCATCCCAGGGATGCAAGGATGGTACAACATTTGAAAATCCATCAATATCATCCACATCAACAAAAAGGACAAAAAGCCACGGCGCGCAGCAGGGATTGGCTGCCGAGATGGGGCGGGGCCCCAGGAGGCGGGTCGTAAATACCTCGCCACATGGCACTGGCTGAGTCGGTCGGACGGGGTACGGAAGGCGCAAGCGCGTCGCGCGCTGGCACCCGGCGGCCTCCGTGGCCCCTCTGCGTGTCGCGACTTCTCGCGAGAAGAGGAGCGGGAGGCGGGGCCCCGGGGCCCGGGGCGGGACCGACGGAGGGGCCTCCTCGGGAGGTTCCGCGGGTCGCGCGAGGCGGCGGCGGTGCGCGCGGTGAGGCGAGGCTAGGTGAGGTGAGGTGAAGTGCGGGGCGCAGGCTCCCGGGCGGTTCCAGACGCTTCCGCGGGCAAGGGCCGAGCTGGCCGCCCCGCGCGAGTCCCGCCGGGTCGCTTTGTGACCTTGGCGCGGCCCACACCCTCTCTGGGCGCTGGTGTCCGCGGGCCCGGGCGGCCTCTCTCTACCCCGCGGAGCGTCCTGTCGGCCCGGGCGGAGGGCGGCTGTGGTTTCAGCGACCGCGGTGACCCGAACCTTGGGCGCCCCGCCCCGACGCCCTGGCGGTGGGCACCCCGGCCAGGGGCACCGCCGGGGACCCAGCGTGCGGCCGGGGAGGGGGCCGCGCAACGCCCGGCTCCGAAGCGGCCCTGCCGCTTCAGCAGAGGGAGCCCCGTGTTAGTCTGTGTGGGTTCAGAGCCACCAGGACGTCACGGGCGAGCCTTGGCTCGGGCCGAGGGTGCGCCAGGTGCGGAGCCCAAGCCGCAGTGTGCCCATGGTTATTAGATTATTTAGCTTATGATCGACCCCGGCAGGCCAGGGAGACCGGGAAGAGTGGCAGGGCGACTTGCGGGTGCAGGCGCTTTGCGTGGCTTTGGGGATCGTTCCCTGGGGACGCCGGGAAGTGGCCGCGCCGGTCCCCGCGGCCGCCCACCAGACACAGCCCTCTCTGGGCGTCGGGTCCTGGGAAGGTGACTCCGGGTTGCTGTCTGCGTGTAGAAGGAGCAGGCACGGGGATATTAAGACGTGTTTGCTAAATGGAAGCGTGATTGACAAGCGCCGTGTAAGGCGAGGGCGCGCAGGTGTTGACACGCTCACAGAGCGCGGTCTGATCAGCACTCTAGCCTTAGCTGACACCTACTGCGATGGAAGGGGGCGCCGCGGTGAAGTTAGAGAGCGTCTGGGTGGAATCGCACAGACATCTCTTTTTCTTGCACATTTGTTTATAGAATTTGGGGCTGGTGTTTTCGGGCCAGCGGCGCTGCTCACTGCGACTCAGTGTGCGCCTGCTCGGTCCGTAGGGCAGACATGCAGTGAGCCTGTAATCGTGTAAGATGCCAGGCTGGGCTGGCCCCTGATGTGGTTAGCCTGACTGTAGCAGTGTGACCTGGGCTGTCCTGTAGGCGTTCACAAAGTGCAAAGAAAGGAGGGAGCAGCTAAGCCTGTTTTTTTGGTGTTCGAGAAGTTTTCCAGGGTGGAGACGAAATGAATTGGGCCTTGAGAGATGAGTGAAGATTGGAGAGAACATTCCAGGTGGAGAGGCAGTGGGGGGTTTGGAGACGGGGGAGTGAATGGGATGTTTGGGGGAACTGAGTCCCTTTATTCATTGTGGGAGGGGATTTGAGGATTGGGGTGGAAGCTAAGGTGGGAAAGAGGTTTCTGACTGAAGGCCTTGATGCTGTTCTACTGTTTGGACTTTTAGCCCTTCAGTGAAGAGTAGACAAGGTTTTGGGTGGGATGTGACAGATCTGTGTTTTAGGAAAGTAACTCGTCATGATGTGGAGGATGGACCCCGGGTACGGGGAGATGGAGGCTGAGTTGGAACAGTTTTGCGCATGTGGGTCCAGGATAGTGGCCGAGAGGTGGAGAGAGGCACCAGGTAGAAACAAGCTCGAGAGTCCACAGGAGGGCATGTGATGGAAGGGAGAGAAAAAAGGCAGACCACCGGCTCTCGCCTGAGCGACTGAAGGGCTGGCCGGTTCCTGCGATGGGGAAAGCCGGGACTGCTTTGGAGGAGGGAGGAGAAAAGCACACTTAATTTTTAGTCGCGTAGAGTGTGCAGTATTTGCCGGCCACTCTGGGTGAGATGTGCTCTTGTGGAGGGCAGAATCTGGGCAATATCAGCCTGAAAGCGAGAGACACTGGGAGGGAAGCGTGCTGGAGGGGACATGCCGTTTAGTGCCACTGCATTCACCCCGGCTGGTGGGCGATTCTCTTCTAGAAAGGCCTAAGGCTGAAGTGCCCTTTGTGGAAAGAAGACTGCTTATTGGTAATACTGAAACAAAGGCAGCTAGTTGATCATAAAAACCCTTTCATCTTTGTTTCTGTTTTTCGGTTGTTTCTTTCTCTCTCTTCAGAAAGTAGTGGCTGGTTTCACACCTATCTAGTGTGTCTGTGGCTGCAGCCAGAGCCGGTGGCTCTCCTGTCACCTGCCAACAGATGTGCCTAATGATGACTGACCCAGGAACTCAGTACTTCCTGCAGCTAACCAAGGTGGTGGCTTCTTTAACTGTTTAGAGAACTTTAAAAATATTTCAGAGGAATGGGAAACACCAAGCCTAGTTGAATGGGGAGGTGGGGGCCCTGCTGTACATGACACAAGAGGGTGCAGTGAATGGAGCTGCGGCTCCCAGATCACCACCAGCTGACACGTTGCCCCCCAGGCAGGAGAATGGAGGAGTCTTTGGGGAATGGGAGTAGCCACAGAGAAAGCATCTAAAAATGGTGACATCAGGGGTGCCCCAGTAAGGAGGGACAGCTGGATCTCTCATTAATGAAGCTCATAATTATAACCCCCTCCCAGGGCTCAAAGCTTCCAAGTTCTTTTAATCCCCCTCCCCTTAAATAGGAACAGGTAACCAAGGACATGTGAAGAATCCTCTGATCTGGAAAATAGAGACCATCACCCACACTTAGAAGCAGTGGAGAGAGTGAGGAAGGAGACCTAGAAAGCAAACGGTCACTAATGTACACATGGAGATACGAAAATACTGCATTCGTGAGACAAGAACAGGACGCTCAGAAAAAGCATTCAAAGCCAAAACGAATTCTTGGATATAAAAACACAACAGCAGAGAAACCAAAAACAGAACCTCAGTTGCATGAAAAGTAGAGTTGAGGCACTTACTTAGGAAGAGGAACAGAAAAGCAAAAATAAAAAAAGAGGAAAAAGGAAATGGGAGGGTCAGATCAGGAGGCCCTCAGCTAAATAATAAGAAAGAAAAGAGAAAATAGGAGGAAATCATCCACAAACTGATACAAGGTAACTTCCTGGAACCCAAACTTCCGGCCTTGGAGGGCCGTGAGTGAGCACTGGGATGCCGGTGCAGGGGGCCCTCCACTGTCCTGTCCATTCCCCCACCTGGGAGATGTGCAGATGAGGGGTGTCTGGCAGTGAGGGGTGCTTAGTTTCCCACAGGTACCAGTGAGACTTTGGAAACAAGGGATTCCTTGGAAGTGCTCTGGGGCTGTCATTCCACAATTTGGATAATGAGAGTTCAGATGGAGAGAGATGTGCACACTCACTCCAAGGCCTGTTGTTGGGAAATGTCAGAACCCAGGACAAGGACATTGTGCTGGCTTGTAGAGGAGGAATCAAACAGGCCATCCGCAGGTTGTCCCGGGGTATGGTGGAGTGGCTTGGAGACCTGTCCACAGCAACACTGCAAGCTGGAAAACTGAGCATGGCTTTCAGAATTCTAGGGGACAGTTTTCCACTTTGAACTCTATACTTAGGCAAAGGAGAGTAAAGATACATTCAGACATGGTCCAAAAGTTTGCCTCTTACGTACTTTAAGAAAGTGACTGGCTGGTGTGCTCTGTCTAATCTAGGTGGTGAGTCTCGAAAGACAACTAGAGAAGATGGGATTTTCCTCAGGAGAGGTGGAGAGAATCCACTAGATGAAGAGAGAGAGCGGACATCTCATAATCCAAGCTGGTGAGATGGCTTCTCAGATTTTCGGGGGAAGAAGATGGGTTCCTCCATGCACTGGGACATCTGGAAAGCAGATTTAGACAATTGGCAGAGTTGGGGCTGGACTAATGATAAGTGTGTAGAAAACAAAGTAAATGAAAACACAAAACTGTCATTAGTTCCAGGGAAAATAAACCGTTGTACGGGAAAAGAAAAGTAATTATGGTACACAGCAAGGCTAGTTGTGAATAGCCTTTGCACAATGATACTAATTTATGTAAACATCAACTATTACTCTAATTGAAATGATGATATGCCTGTCTGGAGAAGGTGTGGGGGAAGAAGGGCGTGGTTGTATGAAGTGCCAGGGGAGGAAGAGAGCCTGGGAGGGGGGGCAGTAGATCAGCCCTGCAGAACCATGGGGTTACACCCCAGGCAGTCACACCGAGAGACGAGCTGGGCACAAGGAGGGCGAGGAGTGAGGTGGGTGATGCCAGAGGGACACGGGCTGCTGGGTTTGTAATGGACTCCCAGTACTACTTAATCCTTTAATGTGTGTACACACACACACACACGTGCATAGCATGGATAAATATAGAAATATAGAGACAAAGTCAAGGTAAGCCCGTGACTCAGATGAGAGGAGGCCCTGATCGAGCCTTGGTTTCACGCACGTTACACTGCTGCCGGGCCGTTCTCTTATCCGGGAGTTTACTGGGTCTGTTTCCTCTTCGCTTTGTCATTGTTCTCTGTATCCGTCGCTGGCTGTGGTCAGGATTCGGTGCTTTCTTTAGCTTTTTTTCTTTTTATGTGTTATAAAGGGATGTGAAAACATACCCAAAAGTAGAGAGAAGAGTATTATGAACTCTTCTTTAGCTGTCACCCAATTTCAGAATTACAAAAACGGCCAATCTCATTTTTCTGTCTTTTGTTGTTAGCATGACAACTGTACTGAATCCCTGCTGTCAGCCAAGCACTGTTCTAAGCCTTGAGGCTGCAGCTGTGACAGACAGGTCAGGTACCTCCCTTCTAACCTTCATGTTCTAGAGCACATAGACAAAATGAGCAAATGAACCAGTGACTATGTATTGGAGGTGAGGACAAATGCCATGGAGGAAAAGCCAGTGTGGAGGATGGGGAGTGCAGTGGGGGGTGATTAGGGAAGGCCTCCCCAGTGCGGTGAGCTTTGGGCGAAGATCCGAAGTGCAGGACTGAGCCACAGGGTTCCCTGGGGTGAGCAGTCCATGCAGGGGACAGTGAAAGTGGGCCGGGCAGTGGGAACCTGGTTGGCAGAGCTGATGAGCAGCAAGGAGGCCTCTGCGGCTGGACTGGGGCCAGTGAAGGGGCAGTGGAAGAGGCGCAGTGTGGGATCCCAGCCTCACAGGGCTCATCACAGCCACTGTAAGGACCGCAAATGGGAAGCCCATCGCCTCCCGTGATTGGAGGGTTTTGAGCAGAGACATGCGATGATCTGACTTTTAACAATAACCATGGCTACTGGGTTGAAAATGGTTGGTATGGGCTCAAGAGCAGAGGCAGGGAGACCGAGGAAGCAGCTTGCGGGTGTGACCGGGTGGGGGCTGGCTTGGGGCGGGGGGCAGGGTGGCAGTGGAGGGGCTGAGAGAGGCTAGCAGCTGGATATGCTTGGAAGGTAAAGCCCCAGGCAGGCTCTTAAGCTAATCATGGTGAAATTTATTATCATCATTTCCCCTGAAATAATTTCTTTGAATTGACATGACTCTGAGAAATGAGTTATTGTCTGGATTCCAGAGTCAAATACCGTGTGACAGATATTTGAGTCTTACGAGGAATGTAGGGGATAGAGTAGATAGGGGCCCTGCCTTCCGAGAACTTGGAATCTAGTTTGGGAGTGTGGGACTGGGATGCCCGCACTTACACCCATCTACCTGTGAGATACAGACAGGCTTAGAGACTAGGCCGAGCGTGCGGCTGTCTGTGCCCTGGGCCTGGCTCTGCGTGGAAATTACTTTACTTTGAAGGGCAAGTTTGGGCTGGGTTTTCATTCAGGTCTTCTGGGGCATACAGCAACCTTCTGCTCTCATTGACATGAATATTTATTGTTTTTATTTGGATATACTGTCAGATTTAGTTCACAGGGCTAACTGCATACAAAGGAAGTAATTTTACAAGCAAATAAACCCTAGTACTGGTGGCACCGGGTGACAGTCTGTTTTACCCGGGCCTTTAACCCACCACAGTGCCTGGGGCAGGGCTGGGGGCCCATGCAGAGAGTGAATGTTGGCCAGTATCAAACTTTCCGAATTTCTGTGGACTTTGGTGAGGGTGACAGGAGCCACAGTGAATTATTTGCCTTATACGCTGTTTATAAAGCTGAAAAAAAAAGTAGGTAGTTTCTGGTCTTTTTGCCAGTAGCATAAATACATAAAACCTTGAAACATTCTTGGACTTATTAATGAAGGCCATGTCACTTGATTTAATGCTCAGAAGTTGGTTGTTTGGACAAGAAGAGAATTCTGTCAGAAATAAAGGTAATACAAGTCCAAGTGTCTAGTAAAAAACAGCCGTTAAATATATACTGTAAAGGCTGGTTGAGGGTAGTTGCTGGGAAGGTAGGCTGTCAAATAAAGTACTTGGGTTCAAATGCCGGCTCTTAACGGTTTGCCGGCAGTGTAGACCTGGGCAAGTTGCCTGACTGTTGTGCCCTAATTTCATCACAATTTGTGTGAGGATTAAATAAATTAGTACATGCAAGGACTTATAACAGCACTTTTGAAAACATACTGGCTGTTATATTAAAAAATTATTCAGAATAAACAGTCTTCTTTGCTGATAACTCTCTATTGGTAGAAAGCATGAGTAATAATAAAAATAACATGTTTATTTATCTAATAAAATATTTCATGTATTTTTGGGCCCCATGAAGTCAGAAAGATAAATAAGGCCCATGGCATAATTTAAAGGAAGCAATTTACTGTTTCACATCACACTTAGCTGATGTTTTCTTGTTTCCATACTCAGTTTTCAGCTGTTTTGAGCTCAGTTTAGCAGAAAAGCCGTGGTTGGTCTTGTTTTGTAGATAAAGAATTAAAACTCAGCCTTAAGATGACGTCTCAGGCCACTCAGCAGAGACTGGGCTCGGCCTTAAATTCCTTCCATCCTCCTCGCAGTCTCTAATAAATGTCTGCATCAAACTTGGCTGCTCATGTTTTTATCCTGTATTGTGGAAACTGCCGATAGCTAGTTCATGGTGTTCATCTTAAAGAGAAAAGTTTTAGCTTCTGGAGATTGCCTTAATAAGACCACTAACATTTTTTCTCTTGAAATCAAATGTATTGAAGTATGATTTACACATAGTAAGATGCACCATTTTTGGGGGGGGGACTTTCTTTATTTTTATTTTTTTATTTTTTTATTTTTTATTGTGAAATGATTATCACAGTAAGTTTAGTTAACATCCTTCAACATACATAGTTACAAATTATTTTTTCTTGCGATGTGAACTTTTGAGGTTTTTTTCTCTTAACAACTTTTCAATACACAAGACATTATTGCTCACCATGCAGCGAACAAGTTCCAGTACAGTGAACAAGCTCCCACAAGGTGAACAGTGCAAAGGCAGTCATATCAGAGAAACTAATTCAGTTACTATAATCAATCAAGTCAACTATGATTATTCATATGATTTTTATACTTAAATTATAAGTGAATCCCACATTTCCCCCTTTTTTGTTTTAACTGACGCAAATGCATATGCATATATTTCTGGAAGGTACCAGAATAATGATTAGCTGGGCTCGGCCTGTGACATAGCTTGTCCCAGGCAATGTCTCTCTCGTCTGGAGGGGTGAGGTTCTATGCCTCACCTCAGTTGGCCCCCACGTTGCTCACCTGAGGTCCCTTGCGACTGTGCCTGTCTTAGGTTGTTCCTCCCATGAGGAATCTTACCCGTCTCTGGCTAACCAGCCATCTCCTGGGACCAAACAGGGAGATAAAATACGAAAGAGAGGACAGCCAGCAGCTATAATTCTGGATAAAATCACAATATACATGCTTATTTTCTTGCAGCAAATGCAGGTGGGGAATCAGTATATGATTTCACAAAGTTGTTTAAAAGGAATCACTTATTTCTTGAAGTTAATTCTTGTAAAGTAGCATATGCTTGTATTGGCTTTAAAAGACCAACAACTGCCTTCCGCACACACCCTAGGAGAACAGGAATACAAATGCATAACAGTATTAGACCTACAATTATAGGCCATATCCAATGAAACAAAGAAAACGAATTTAACAATACAGGCATTTATGAAAACTTATCAATAACAAGGTGAATGTTGTCTATTTGATCTTGAATAGTATGCGAAAAATCAGACAAATTAAAACAACACATCTCTGGAAATTGTTCACATCCCATATGTCCTTTTTTTTTTAATCACTTATTCTTTTATTAGCTTCTCCTAAGTGTTCTTTTTTTTATAATTTATTTTGGATCATTAATCTACAATTACCTGTGCAATATTATGACCCATTACAGTCACTGTCCATCAGCGTAGTGAGATGCTATAGAGTCACTACTTGTCTTCTTTGAGTTGTACAGCCCTCCCCATGCCCCCCCAACATTACATCTGCAATCATAATGCCCCTTTTTCCCTCTTACCCCTCCCTTCCCACCCATCTTCCCCAGTCCCTTTCCCTTTGGTAACTATTAGTCCGTTCTTGGGTTCTGTGAGTCTGCTGCTGTTTTGTTCCTTCAGTATTTTTTCTTTGTTCTTATACTCCACATATGAGTGAAATCATTTGATACTTGTCTTTTTCGGCTTGGCTTATTTCACTGAGCATAATACCCTCTAGCTCCATCCATGTTGTTGCAAATGGTAGGATTTGTTTTCTTCTTATGGCTGAATAATATTCCATTGTGTATATACCACATCTTCTTTATCCATTCATCTACTGATGGACACTTAGGTTGCTTCCATTTCTTGGCTATTGTAAATAGTGCTGCGATAAACATAGGGGTGCATCTGTCTTTTTCAAACTGAGCTGCTGTATTCTTAGGGTAAATTCCTAGGAGTGGAATTCCTGGGTCAAATGGTATTTCTATTTTGAGTTTTTTGAGGAACCTCCATACTGCTTTCCACAAAGGTTGAACTAATTTGCAGTCCCACCAGCAGTGTAGGAGGGTTCCCTTTTCTCCACATCCTCGCCAACATTTGTTGTTGTTTGTGTTTTGGATGTTGGCCATCCTCACTGGTGTGAGGTGATATCTCATTGTGGTTTTAATCTGCATTTCTCTGATGATTAGCGATGTGGAGCATCTTTTCATGTGCCTGTTGGCCATCTGAATTTCTTCTTTGGAGAAGTGTCTATTCATGTCCTCTGCCCATTTCTTAATTGGATTATTTGCTTTTTGTTTGTTAAGATGCATGAATTCTTTATGTATTTTGGATGTCAACCCCTTATTGGATACATCGTTTATGAATATATTCTCCCATACTGTAGGATGTCTTTTTGTTCTACTGATGGTGTCCTTTGCTGTACAGAAGCTTTTCAGCTTGATATAGTCCCACTTGTTCATTTTTGCTTTTGTTTCCCTTGCCGGGGAGATATGTTCATGAAGAAGTCGCTCATGTTTATGTCCAAGAGATTTTTGCCTATGTTTTTTTCTAAGAGTTTTATGGTTTCATGACTTACATTCAGGTCCTTGATCCACCTTGAGTTAACCTTTGTGTATGGGGCTAGACAGTAGTCTAGTTTCATTCTCTTACGTGTAGCTGTCCAGTTTTGCCAACACCAGCTGCTGAAGAGGTTATCTCCCCATTGTATATCCAATGCTCCTTTATCAAATATTAATTGACTGTATATATTTGGGTTAATGTTTGGATTTTCTATTCTGTTCCACTGGTCTGTGGGTCTGTTTTTGTGCCAATACCAAATTGCTTGATTACTGTGGCTTTGTAGTAGAGCTTGAAGTCAGGGAGCGTAATTCCCCCTGTTTTATTCCTCCTTCTCAGGATTGCTTTGTCTATTCGGGGTCTTTTGTGGTTCCATATGAATTTTAGAATTATTTGTTCCAGTTCATTGAAGAAAGCTGTTGGTAGTTTGACAGGGATTGCGTTGAATCTGTAGATTGCTTTAGGTAGTATAGCCATTTTGACAATATTTATTCTTCGTAGCCAAGAGCATGGGATGCATTTCCATTTGTTAGTGTCCTCTTTAATTTCTCTTAGGAGTGTCTTGTAGTTTTCAGAGTACAGGTCTTTCACTTCCTTCGTTAGGTTTATTCCTAGGTATTTTATTCTTTTGATGCAATTGTGAATGGAATTGTTTTTCTGATTTCTCTTTCTGTTAGTTCATCATTAGTGTATAGGAAAGCAACAGATTTCTGTGTGTTAATTTTATATCCTGCAACTTTGCTCAAGTCAGATATTAGTTCTAGTAGTTTTGGAGTGGAGTCTTTAGGGTTTTTTATGTACAATATCATGTCATCTGCAAATAGTGACAGTTTGACTTCTTCTTTACCAATCTGGATGCCTTGTATGTCTTTGTTTTGTCTGATTGCCATGGCTAGGACCTCCAGTACTATGTTGAATAACAATGGAGAGAGTGGGCATCCCTGTCTTGTTCCCGATCTTAGATGAAAAGCTTTCAGCATCTCGCTGTTAAGTATGATGTTAGCTGTGGGTTTGTCATATATGGCCTTTATGATGTTGAGCTGCTTGCCGTCTATACCCATTTTGTTGAGAGTTTTAATCAGGAATGGATGCTGAATTTTGTCAAATGCTTTTTCAGCATCTATGGAATTTACCCTAAGAATACAGCAGCCTAGTTTGAAAAAGATAGATGCATCCCTATGTTCTTCTTTTTGTTGATGTGGTGGATGATGTTGATGGATTTTCGAATGTTGTACCATCCTTGCATTCCTGGGATGAATCCCACTTGATCATGGTGTATGATCCTCTTGATGTATTTTATTTTTGAATTCGGTTTGCTAATATTTTGTTGAGTATTTTTGCATCTACGTTCATCAGGGATGTTGGTCTGTAATTTTCTTTTTTGGTGAGGTCTTTGCCACGTTTTGGTATTAGAGTGATGCTGGCTTCATAGAATGAGTTTGGAAGTATTCCCTCCTCTTCTATTTTTTGAAAAACTTTAAGGAGAATGGGTGTTATTTCTTCTCTGTATGTCTGGTAGAATTCAGAGGTGAATCCATCTGGTCTGGGGGTTTTGTTCTTGGGTAGTTTTTTGATTGCTGATTCAATTTCATTGCTGGTGATTGGTCTGTTTAGTTTTTCTGTTTCTTGCTTGGTCAGTCTTGGAAGGTTGTATTTTTCTAAGAAGTCGTCCATTTCTTTTATGTTTTCCAGCTTGTTAGCATATAGATTCTCATAATATTCTCTCATAATTCTTTGTATTTCTGTGGGGTCCATCGTGATTTTTCCTTTCTCATTTCTGATTCTGTTTATGTGTGTAGATTCTCTTTTTCTCTTAATGAGTCTGGCAAGGAGTTTATCTATTTTGTTTATTTTTTCAAAGAACCAGCTCTTGGTTTCATTGATTTTTTTCTATTGTTTTATTCTTCTCAATTTTATTTATTTCTTCTCTGATCTTTATTATGTCCCTCCTTCTGGTGACTTTGGGCCTCATTTGTTCTTCTTTTTCCAATTTCAGTAATTGTGTCTTTAGACTATTCATTTGGAATTGTTCTTCCTTCTTTAAATAGGCCTGGATTGCAATATACTTTCCTCTTAGAACTGCCTTTGCTGCATCCCACAGAAGTTGTGGCTTTGTGTTGTTATCATTAATCTCCATATATTCTTTCATTTCTGTTTTGATTTGGTCATTAACCCATTGATTAGTTAGGAGTATGTTGTTAAGTCTCCATGTATTTGTGAGCTTTTTTGATTTCTTTCTAAAATTTATTTCTAGTTTTATACCTTTGTGATCTGAGAAGTTGGTTGGTAGAATTTCAATATTTTTGACTTTACTGAGGTTCTTTTTGTGGCCTAGTATGTGGTCTATTCTGGAAAATGTTCCATGTGCACCTGAGAAAAATGTGTATCCTGCTGCTTTTGGGTGCAGAGTTCTGTAGATATCTGTTAGGTCCATCTGTTCTAGTGTGTTGTTCAGTGCCTCTGTGTCTTTACTTATTCTCTGTCTGGTTGATCTGTCCTTTGGAGAGAGTGGTGTGTTGAAGTCTCCTAAAATGAATGCATTGCTGTCTATTTCCTCCTTTAATTCTTTTAGTATTTGTTTCACATTTGCTGGCGCTCCTGTGTTGGGTGCATATATATTTATAATGGTTATATCTTCTTGTTGGACTGACCCCTTTATCATTATGTAATGTCCTTCTTTATCTCTTGCTACTTTCTTCGTTTTGAAGTCTATTTTGTCTGATACAAGTACTGCAACACCTGCTTTTTTCTCCTTGTTGTTTGCATGAAATATCTTTTTCCATCCCTTCACTTTTAGTCTGTGTATGTCTTTGGGTTTAAAGTGAGTCTCTTGAAGGCAGCATATAGATGGGTCTTGTTTTTATATCCATTCAGTGACTCTATGTCCTTTGACTGGTGCATTCAGTCCATTTACATTTAGGGTGATTATGGATAGGTATGTACTTATTGGCATTGCAGGCTTCAGATTCGTGGTTACCAAAGGTTCAAGGTTAACTTCCCTACTATCTAAAAGTCTAACAACTAACTTAATATGCTATTACAAACACAATCTAAAGGTTCTTTGTTTGTTTGTTTGTTTCCTCCTTTTTCTTTCTATTCCATTCTTTCTATATTAGGTATCATATTCTGCAGTTTGTCTATTCCTTGATTGACTTTGGGAATAGTTAATTTAATTTTGCATTTTCTTAGTAATTAGCTGTTCTATTTTCTTTACTGTGGTTTTATTACCTCTGGTGACAGCTATTAATCTGTAGGAACACTTCCATCTATAGCAGTCCCTCCAAAATACCCTGTAGAGATGGTTTGTGGAAAGAAAATTCTCTCAGCTTTTGCTTTTCTGGGAATTGTTTAATCCCTCCTTCAAATTTAAATGATAATCTTGCCGGATAAGGTAATCTTGGTTCAAGGCCCTTCTGCTTCATTGCATTAATTACATCATGCCACTCCCTTCTGGCCTGTAAGGTTTCTGCTGAGAAGTCTGATGATAGCCTGATGGGCTTTCCTTTGTATGTGATCCTATTTCTCTCTCTGGCTGCTTTTAATAGTCTGTCCTTATTCTTGATCTTTGCCATTTTAATTAGTATATGTCTTGCTGTTGTCTTTCTTGGGTCCCTTGTTTTGGGAGATCTGCGCACCTCCATGGCCTGAGAGACCATCTCCTTCCCCAGATTGGGGAAGTTTTCAGCAATCACCTCCTCAAAGATGCTTTCTATCCCTTTTTCTCTCTCTTCTTCCTATAATGCGAATATTGTACCGTTTGGATTGGTCACACAGTTCTCTCAATATTCTTTCATTCTTAGAGATCCTTTTTTCTCTCTGTGTCTCAGCTTTATATTCCTCTTCTCTAGTTCCTCTTTCATTTATTGTCTCCTCCACCGTATCCAATCTGCTTTTAATACCGTCCATTGTGTTCTTCAATGATTGGATCTCTGACCGGAATTCATTCCTGAGTTCTTGAATATCTTTCCGTACCTCCATGAGCATGTTAATGATTTTTATTTTGAACTCCCTTTCAGGGAGAGTCATAAGGTCCATATCATTTAAATCTTTCTCAGGAGTTGTGTTCATAATTTTACTCTGGACCAGGTTCCTTTGTCGTTTCATAGTTGTGTATGGCGCCCTCTAGTGCCCAGAAGCTCTACTCTCTGGAGCTGCTCAGCCCCTGAAGCAATGCAAGGATTATAGGGGGGTGGTATTGGTGCCTCTGGGGAGGAAAGGGGTGTTTGCTGGTTCCTGGCTGCTATTCCTGTCTCCACTGCCTGAACCAGTGGGCTGAGCACACAGGGATAAGCCTCTGTGCTTTGCGTTTTTAGTTGCTATAGACAGATCTTCCCTCTGGCTGGCCTAACACCAGGGAAGGATTTCCTGGTTTGCAAGCCCGGTGGGGCTGGCCAGAAGAAAGGCGTACAAGTCTGCCTGTCACAGAAGGGGTTCTTGGAGCTGTGTAGGCAGCCAGAGAGCTGGAGCACCTGAAGACTGTGAAAGCTCCTAACCTGCTGGGCAGAATGCACCCAGACAATTTTGTCTGCCTGTCCTTTCTCCTGAGCAGTAAGCTCCGTGCAATCCTTGCCCCTTTAGCAGCTCTCTTGCTAAGGGCTTCTTTGTTAGGAAGTCTCTCAGACTGCCCACCTTTCTTTTGTCCTCGAGCAGCTGGGTATGGATCCCTGCTTTCACAAGCAGCTGGATTCTCAGTCTCTCCAGGAATTCTGCCTGTCTTAGCTTTCCAACCCCCTAATTACAAGAGTATCATGCAAGCACCATGAAATGTAGGTTTGTGCTCTCAGAGCAGATCTCCAGAGTTAGGTATTCAGCAGTCCCAGATCTCCTCTCCCTCCCTGCTCCGTTCCTGTTCCTCCCACTGGTGAGCTGGGGTGGGGGAAGGGCTTGGATCCTGCAGGACCACAGCTTTAGTATGTTACCCTTTTCTGTGAGGGCTGCTCTTCTCTCCAGGTGTATGCAGTTTTTTGCCGTCCTCTTTCCCATTGCTCTTTCAAGAGTAGTTGATGTAGCTTTATTTTCATATTATATGAGGTTTTAGGAGGAAGCCTCTGTCTCACCTCTCATGCCGCCATCTTTAATCCACTCCCCCCAAGATGCACCATTTTAAGTGTACAGTTCAACAAGCGTGGACAGATGTATCCACTTGTGTAACTCCCACTACAATCAAAACGTTTCCATCATGCAAAGCTTCCTCCTCTTCTCTTGCAGTCTTTGATTTCTGTTACTGTTTTTGCCTTTTTAAAAAACTTCCATAAATGAAATCATGTGTATGTACCCTTTAGTGTCTGGATTCTTTTTGTCTGGCATAATATTTATATTGTTGCATGAGTCTGTGGTTCATTCTTTTTCATTGCTGAGTAGTTTTCCATTGATGACCACACCAGGTTGTTGATGGACCTCTGAGTTGTTTTCAGTTTGTAGATGTTTTTAATAAAGCTACAGTGAACATTCTTGTACAAATCTTTGTGAGGACAGTTATTTCATTCACAGAGAGTGTCTTTGGTGTTGAATCTAAAAGGCATCACCATATCCAAGATCATCTAGGTTTTTTCCTATGTTATCTTCTAGGACTTCTATGGTTTTGCATTTTACACTTAGTCTATGACCCATCAGAGCTCATTTGCAGGACGGGAATGCGGCCTGTGCCTAGACTCTCTCCCTTCAGCATGTGGCGCTGAGCGGTCCCGGCCCCTTGCTGAGAGACAGACTCTTGCCTCCAGGTGCTCCCTTTGTCCCTTTGCTGAAGATCAGCTGCCTGTATTTCCGGGGCTCTGTCTGGACTGTCTTCCGTTCCATGGATCTGTCTGTCTGCTCCTTCCCCTGTACTGCCCTGTCCTGGCTGTGTAGCTTTGTGGTAAGTCTTCAAGTCGGGCAGTCAGTCTTCCCGTTTTGTTCTCCTTCAATATCATGTTGTCTGTTCTGGGTCTCTGCCTCCTCACATAAACTTTAGAATCAGCTTGTTGATATGCACAAAATAATTTGCTAGGATTTTGATTGGGATTGCACTGATTCTGTAGATGAAGTTGGGAAGAACTACCACCTTGATAATATTGAGACTTCCTATCCCTTTTGCACTTTGAACACAGAACACCTCTCCATTTATTTAGTTTTCCGATTTCTTTCATCAGGATTTTGTAGTTTTCCTCATATACAAATTGTACATATTTTGTTAGATTGACATACCTAAGCATTTCATTTTGGGGAGTGCTAATGTCAATGGAATTGTGTTTCTAATTTCAAGTTCTGGTTGTTCGTTGCTGATATATAGGAAAGTGGTTGACTTTTGTACATTAACTTTGCATTCTGCAACCTTGCTGTGCTTGCTTGAGCCCTTATAATGTTATATTTGAAAAATCATTGATAACCTAAGATTTATACATCATGTTTTGATGGTCAGTTTGGTCTTTAGAGTCCCTCTGCATTATTAAAGAGTATCTACTTTTTGAATGACTCTGGCATCTCACTATGCTGATGGAAAGGGACTGCAGTGGGGTGTGTGGGGGGACTTGATAATATGGGTGAATGTTGAAATCACAATGTTGCTCATGTGAAACCTTCATAAGATTGTATCTAAACTCAAAAAAAAAGAGTATCTACTTTTTGGATCTTACAGAACCTTACAGGAGCTGAAAAACATGCTTGATACTTTCTAGTACCATCTTTTCTGATTTTTTGGAAGTCTTAGCATTAAAAAAACCTGGTCTGTATGCAAAAAAATGTTAATGTCAGCTTTATTCATAATAGCCAAAAGGAGCTAACCCAACAGTCCATCAGTTGCTAATTGGATAAACCAATAGTGATGTATCCATACAGTGGACATCCACTGAGAATTGAAGGAGCTCCTGCTGACACAAGGAACGACCCGGACAAATCTCAGCAGCGTGTTGCTGAGTGAAGGAAGCCATGCACAAGATCCTAATCCTGTGATCGTGACATTGTATGACATCCTAGAAAAGGCAGACCCGTAGGGCAGCAGACAGGTTGGGGCTTGCCTGGAGTTGGTGTTGGGAGAATGGGGGAACTCTTGGGGGTGAAGGGAATATTCTGTCTCTTTCTTGCAGTGTAACCTCAGTTGTGGTTTACAATCGCCAAAGCTCATCATACCGTAGAGGTCAAGAGAGTGGGTGTTCTTGTGGGTAAATCAGACCTCAATAAGCCTTATTGAGAAAGAAAGGAAAAGCAGCATTGCTAGAGAGATCCAGTCGGGAAGGAGTGGCCTTTCGCACAGGGGTGCGGGAACAGCTGGCCAGTACTTGTGGGGCATGAATCTCTCCCAGAAGTGAGTGCCTGTACTGGGTAGTGGCTGAAGCTCTCTGCATCTGACAGTGGCAAATACATTGGCTTCCATTTCTTAACACTTAGTGTTCAATTCTCACGGATTGGATCACTTCTGCCTATAATATGTGGTAAACACAGACACACACACACACATGCGCACACACACACACACACACACACACACTCACTCACTCACTCACTCATTCACTCTCTTTCTCTCGCTCTGGCCAAATGGCAAAGCAGTTACATGTAAGTCAAGATTCTTCAGAGACACAGAACCAGTTGGGGGTGGAGGGGGTGGATAAAGAGATTTATTGTAAGGAACCTGGCTGATGTGATTGTGAGGCCAGGATCACTGAAAGTGGAAGTTCCAGTGAGAGTCTGGGTCTGAAGGCAGGAGACCGATGACAGCTCAGAGACAGAGGGAGTTCTCTTTTCCTCCTCCTTGTCGTTGTTCAGGCCTTCAACAGGTCGGGTGAGGCCCGCCCACCCTGGGGAGAGCAGTCTGCTCTACTCAGCCTACCGATTCAAATGGTAATCTCATCCAGAAACACCATCACAGACATAAGCGAAATAATGTGCGACCAACTATCGGGTAGCCCGCGGCTCGGTCAGGTCGACATGTCAGTTAACCAGACGTACCTCGTGACCTTTCTGTCCCACAGTTGCTGGCGCTGCTGTGAAGCTGGAAAATGCCTTTATGCTGGCCATGATATAGGTCTGGTCCTCTCTTCCAGACCAGGATGACTGGTGGCCGCGTCGGGACCACACACCTGGATGGAAGGAGCTCAGCCCCCAGCGTCTGGCCCAGACCTCCCTGTCTTTCTCCTGATTTTTGCCTGCTACTGGTGTGAAGGCCCCTCGGACCACAGCCTCTCATGGGCAGCTAGTGGGGGGTACCTGAGTCCGGGGCTGCTGAGCTGCCCTGGCGTCGTACCCTGCCATGCTGCGTGCCAGAAGAAATACTCAGCGGCCCCACTGCGAGCTAGGAGGCAGCTCTGCCGGCCTCACCACGTGTTTTGGCTTGAATGTAACCTAATTCCTCTATCGGAAGCATTTACAAGGGCATTGACAGAGTCCTTGTAGGAACCTAGCCGCCAAAGGATGGAGGGTTTGGACCAGACTTTGCTGTCCCTCCTCTTGCCGGAGGCAGAAGCCTGAGGCTGACGTGCAGCGGGCCAGCATTTGTAAATGGCTTTCTCTGTGAAGTCTCTTCATGCTCTTCAAAACTTGTAGGGCTTTTGGTTGAGTGCCTTTTGAAATAGTAGGAAATTCACTTTTGGAAATAATGCCCATACTTTTCAAATGGAGATTACTTGCTGAGGTCTGTGTTGTTCCCTGACATGCTTTCGAAGCAGTTGGGAGGATGGTGACTTCCATTCCCTCCTGTCCTTCCATGCTGTGCCTCTTTTGTCCCCAGAAGGAGGCGAAGGGGCCCCGGAGTGTCCGGCCTGGGCTGCCTGGGAACCTGGGCCTGGAATTCCCAGATGTCCCGTTCCCTTTTAAAAAGTGAAGCTTGTGGCAATGCTACCTGGGGGTCTTTTTATCCCTCCTCTTCTCGCCTTTTGCAGTTCTGAAAAACTGCATGTATGATCCAGGCATGTTTTAGAGCAGCGAGCCCTTTCCTTTCCAGGCACCCCTTTCACAGACCACTTAATACACGTGACCCGTCTTGTCTTCACAACTGCTGTTTATGTGGCTTTTCTGACGTCAGAAATGACAACACAGACGACCGCCCCATTCCTTGGTATTGACGATGAACTGTGGCCTCAGCCTCATCAGTAAATATTGCCCCAGCTTGGAGTATGTGCTCCTCACCTTGATTTGGAAAGGCCTGGAAGGGGCTGCAGCTGAAGTCAGTCCGGATCTGTGGCAGGACTCCAGAGCAGGACCAGTCTCCCTGTTGAATAGCCAGGCACTCACTGTCAGGGCCATCCCATGGGAAGACCTGTCTCATTTGCATGCACCCACTCCCCCCCCTTAGAGATGCTTAACACTTTGTGGCTTCAGCAGCAGGCAAATCACCATATCTAAGGCTGCCTTCTTTTTTTATACACTGTCCTACATTTTGCTTTATTCCTTCAACAGTACCTCTTGGAAATTCCTCCAGGCCCACTGTTACAGCTCTAATTCATTCTCTTTTTTTCTTTTCCTTCCAATTCTAAAATTGTGGTAAAATACACAAAATTTATCATCTTCACTATTTTTAAGCACACAGTTCAGGGGACATTAAGTACATTCATATTGTGCAACATCTCCACCATCATCTCTAACTTTCCATCTTCCCAAACTGACACCCTGTCTCCACTGAGCACTCTCTCCCCACCTGCTCCCCAGCCCCTGGCCCCACCACCCACCGTCTGTGACTGTGACTCCCCCAGGGCACTCAGAGAAGTGGAACCATTCAATATGTGTCCATCTGTGTCTGGCTTATCTCACTCAGCATCACATCCTCGAGGTTCATGCTCGGTGTGGTGGTTCCCAGAATCTCCCTCCTTTTTCTGGGCCTGATAACATTCCACTGTGTGGCTGGATGGACCCCATTTCCTTATCCATTCCTCCTTCAGTGGTCGGTTGCTTGGGTTGCTTCCACCTTGTAACTGTTGTGAATAATGCTGCTGTGCACATGGCTGTACAAACATCTCTGAGTCCTTGGTATCATTTATTTTGGGTGTAGACCCAGAAGTGGAATTGCTGGATCATATGGTACTTTTATGTCGTAGTTCTATTTTTAATTTTTGAGGAACCTCCATACTGTGTTCCACAGCAGCTGCACCATTTTCTATTCCCACCAACAGTGTCAAGTTCTCTGTTTCTATAGAGTTCTTCTATTTCTATGTTCCAGTTTCTCTACAGCCTCACCAGTACATGCTATTTACCTATTTTTGATAAGAGCCATCCTATCAAAATATGTGTGAAGTGATACCTCATTGCGGTCTTGATGTGCGTTTCCCTAATGATTAGCGATGTGGAGCATCTTCTCACGTGTTTATTAGCCGTGTGGGTGTCTTCTTCGGAGGGGTGTCTGCTGAGACCCTCTGCCCATTCCTGAACTAGGTCGTGTGGGTTTTTTTCTTGAGTTTTGAGGTGTCTGTATCATGAGTATTAATTCCTTATTAGATAAATGATTTGCAAACATTTCTGCCATTCTGTGGGAACCTTTCCCCTGTTGATAATGTCTTATGATGCACAGTTTTAAATTTGCATGAAGTTCAAGTTGTCTGTTTTTTCTTTTGTTGTTACTACCTTAATTTTTTATTGTTGTGTATCTTTTTAAAAAAAAAACTTTTTTTCTTATAGGTAAAAATAATAAATGCTCAATGTAAGCAAAAACAAATACAGAAAACCATAAAGAAATAAATCAGAATTATCCAAATGCCACTATCCAGGGCTATTTAATGGCACCATCGTGGACTTGGGCAGTGGGCTCGGTGCCCTCTTACCCCTGTGTGCCATCCATGCTCACCGAGTGACCGGATCATAACCTCGTGATTTTCCCTGCAGCTGCCCACAGGGAGAGGCTGCACACTTCATGCTGAGTGGTTCAGTCTGCGTGCTGCCACTTATGAGTTTCATTATAGATCAGTTAATGACTGGCTGTTTTTTTAAAAAGCTGCAGTTATATTGTGCTGACGAGGAAAGAGCCCTGGGAAGAAGCCTGTGTGACCTGCCGCTGACCCAGGACAGGTAGTGGTAAATACGGGGCCTGAACATGGACTCCAGATCCCAGTCACAGTTAAGTAGGTTATTTATTCACTAAGAACAAAAAACTTTAGACATTAACTGTATTCAAGACTAATGGATTATAGCTTTTAATGCTAAAACACCAAATGAGGAAAAAGAGCAACTTTAATTAAATAAATTTGTGTTAAAAATAGACACACTTTCTTTGAACTTGAGAGCGGCACTCAGGACAGTTAAGGAAACATCAGACACGTCTGCTCAGCCTCTGCTGGGGTACAGACCAGGCTAATGGGAGCGCTTGGGCAGAGCTGCAGCTGTTGCTCCTGGCCTCCAGGATGGGTGCCTCTGTTCTGTTGGGCCAGAAGAGCCAGGAAACCCTTGCTCATTTGTGACAGATTCAAAAGCCAGAGTCTGAATTTCCAGGGGAGAATGATCCCTGTTGGCCAGATTGAACTTTGAATAAGAAGCAATGTGTATGTATGACTTGAGTCCATGGGAAGAGGTGAGAAGATGTGGCTATCGTGCGGGCATATCCTGTCTGATGACAATGCATACTTTTTACGGTGGTGTCCCACTCAGTTCCAGAAAGGAGCTATTGATGAGCACAACCATGCAAATGAATCTCAAAGTGCATACTGTGTGATTGCGTTTACATGATGTTCTAGAAAACACAGACCAGTTCGTAGTGACAGCAAGCAGATCAGACTGTGGAAGGGCAGGGAGAGGATGCCCCAGGAAGCTCGGGGGTGAGGGGGCGGACAGACATGCTCACGTCCGGTGTGGCCGTGGCATCTGGGGGGCGTACACACACGATGTCTGTCAAATCGTACATTTGGGTAAGTGCAGGTTATTGTGCATTACTCATATATCAGGAAAGCTGCTTAGAAGAAAGTGTACTTTAACGTTAGGAAAGCTGAGGGGTGTGTGGGGGGAGCTTGACTGTTGGGATCAAATTCAGATTTTGGAGACTTGAATGCAGCTGTTGGTCTGACACCTCTGGGCAGTTCCCCCGGCTGTCTGGGTTTGTGCTGTCCCCTGACATTGTATGCGGAGGGCGTGAAACTACATACATGCATAAGACGCTCATCTGAGTGCCTGGCAGCACCCAGATTAGGTAAGAGCTTATTCGGTGGCAGCTGCTCTTAAAAAGATATTACCTATATATATATTGTTATTATCCTAAAAATATTAGGCCATGTCTTTCCTTGCAGTCGAACTGAAGTCTTAACTGAATCAGTGGTAAGGAGGGTCATTTGACACAAAGCATTGTGGGCACAGGTGCATGTTGCTGTGGCGTACCACGGCAGGGCTGAGACTCGGCAGAGGAGTGTGGCCATCAGGCCTGGTGGCTCCCCGGCTCTCAGCCCTGGGCTATGTGAATGGCAGCACCACCCTCGGCCTGGAGCTCTGCCTGTGTCCACGGATGTGGCTCTGTGTCTGCAGCATCTCCTCTGCTTGCTAGTCTTGATCTTAACATTGAATCCTGGCCACCCAGTCACTGGGCGTTTTAAGTTACTTTTTTCCCTTTGCCACTTTCTCAGACTTTGACAGCCCTCCCTTTTTAATTGTGTATGGTTTCATCTTCGTCTCTAGAAACTGCACCGTGTTACCTTCTCTAGAAGGGACAGTCTTGGAACCTTTAGTGACCTGGGTACTTAGGATCTGATTGTAAACAGGCTGTGAGGCTGGGATTGTGACCAGGAAGGGGGTCACTGCCGGGGTGCCCTCCCCCACCCACCAGCCCCCAAGGGGAGGAGCTTCGCTGCCCGCAGCCTTGTGGGGGACACGTGCTCCAACCCTGGCCTTGGCAGCCTCTTGCTGCAGTTACCGCCTGTCCTGTGTAAGACACAAACCTGTGTGTATCTAGGCAGCACCCAGCAGTGAGAGGGCTGAGCCCACCTGGTAGTTGGTGGCTTCCTTTCCTGTGGGGCGTGCTGAGAGCCGGGCGCTCAGGAAACACCACACAAAGGTGACAGTGCCAGAGAATGTGCTTTTTTCTGTCAGACGACTATCTCAGCACCTTTCACAAAGAAGCCAGGCCACCCTTTTTACTATAAGCATGTGCTGCTTTCTCCACTACCGAAAAAATGAAGAGTAAACAAAAGCTTCCAAGGTGGCTGGGGGTGTCCGCCTACTGATGAGGTTTGCTTAATGCGCTGGGTCCCCGCCACACAGGGACTGCCTAAGAGAGGTGCAGACTCAGAGATGTTTACTCTGGGGGAGGCCCTAGAGCGTGCGTGCTGGGACTCTCCCTTAGAACCCCCCGGGACGTGAGCCGCTGTCTGTCCTCGGTGGCAAAGGTCCTGGTGTCTTAGAAATGGCTTGTTCTGGCTGCGGGCCGGGTTATAATCACTAGCATAGTCATTCTTTTATTGGCCGCACTCTGTTTCTGAGTTTTGTTTCTGAAGCTGCTCGGGATAAGCCTGCCCCCTCTCCTCCATGACAGCCCTCAGGATAGCTGGGAACCAGGACCAGTCTCTCTCTCAGCCACGTGAGCTAGCCAGGCCTGCCAGCCCGCCCTGCCGGACAGCAACGGCCCACACAGCTGCTCACCTTCGCGGCCATCAGAACTTGCCTCCCTTCACTCTCCCCCCACCCACTTTGTTTCTGATCAGCAGCCTTTCCCACCTTCAGTCGTGCCTCTGCTGCTGTCTGGCTCCTCCCCAGGGACCACTGACAGCGCTCTTAGAAGCCAGGCCCGTGGGAGCCCACTTTCAGCAGCCTTTGGACCCTTAGTGCCTCCCCACCAACCCTGGGCTTCAGGACCCTGCCAACTGCAGCGAGCAGAGGCAGTGGGCGCTGCATAGTTCGCGCCAGCCACACGCAGCACCTGCCTCTCACAGGTTTGTTTGGATTAAGTGTACACAGCAAAAGGGTTTTTGTGGTAGGTGGTGGGGGACAGCATCTTTGGCATTCTTATCAACTAGCTTGTCCTAAGCTGTAATCCCTCTCCTGCCCTCCGCTTTACAAGGGTCTGTGTTCCCACCCAGTGACTCGTCTGTTACACACCCTCTTTCCAGTGCAGTGATAAAGGACCTCCAGCCCCCTTATCAGCGTCATTTTGGGCCCTTCTAAGCAGAAGTAATCACATTATACTGTTGGCTGAAATCTATGTGGTCGTATTAAGACAGTTTATTCAGAGTGTTACTGAGGCTATGACCTGGGATGACAGCCCATCAGGGAGGGTTCTGGTCAGACTGCTCCGAAGCCCTTTGCCTGGGGTCAGCCTATATGCCTTTTTACAACAGCGGGTGCCGCAGGAAAGAGGTTGCATTATCAGTGTATCAGCCGTGCCCCAAGGACACATCTCCTAAGTGTCTCAAAAGAGTAAGCTGCACATTTGGGTGCCATGTGTGTGAGGAAGCAAGGGTTAGGGCTGTTCCCCATTCTGAAGAATCCCGTTGAGGACATGAGTACCCTATTTCTGCCCAGTTTATCCTTTTGGGGCTGTTTGTCCTCTGGGCCTGTTAAAGGCTGTGGGGGCCTTGCTGACGCGGGCAAGAAGGCTGCAGAGCGTCTGCACAGCACGGGAACCGTCCTGCTGACTTGGCCCCCCACCGCCTTATTGGTGGGACCACGGGGACCCATCAGGTCTCATCTTACCCCACAACATGAAGAGGCTATGCCGCTGATCAGGCAGCCTAGCAAAATCCAGCCAGAGGACGGTGGTGGGAGGGGGGGGGGGCAGCAGGGAGGTTGGCAGTGAGGCTGAAAGAGGATCTGGGATGTCAGCAAGCACCCGCCCGTGGGGCCCAAGACCGCAGGAGGAAACCCCAGCAGGGCCCGACTTCCTAACTTGGCATCGTGTCACCTTTGCAGGTCCCTGGGTGCCTGGCGGCCAGCCTCTCATGAGGCTCAAGTGAAAGGGGCCGGGTGAAGGGCCCCCTCCCCGTCCACGGACAGAATGACCAAAACCCGCCTCGTCCGCCTGTGGCTGGTCCTGGGGTCTGTGTTCATGATCCTCCTGATCATCGTGTATTGGGACAGCGTGGGCGCCGCCCGCTTCTACCTGCGCACAGCCTGGCCCAGGCCACGAGCCCTGGGGCCCCGCCCCACCCCTGGGCAGCAGGAAGAGAAGGAGTTCGCCTCCGACGTGGATGACATCTTGGACAAGCTGCTGCGTGAGGGCCTGAAGCAGAGCGTCCTTTCCGGTCAGAGGGTGGAGCAGCCCTCCCCGCCAGCATCCAGCAAGCCAGTGCTGAGTGCCATGGAGGAGAACGTGAGGGGCTACGACTGGTCCACGCGGGGCGCCCCGCAGAACCCAGACCCCGATGGGCGGCAGGCTGAGAGGAGGAGCGTGCTCCGTGAGTTCTGCGCCAACGCCAGCTTCGTGTTCCCCGCCAAGGAGCGCTCCTTCGACGACATTCCCAACTATGAGCTGAACCACCTCATCGTGGACGACCGCCATGGGGTCATCTACTGCTACGTGCCCAAGGTGGCCTGCACCAACTGGAAGCGTGTCATGATCGTCCTGAGCGAGAGCCTCCTGGACCAGGGCGCCCCATACCGCAACCCCCTGGACATCCCGCGGGAGTACGTCCACAACTCCAGCACCCACCTGACTTTCAACAAGTTCTGGCGTCGCTACGGCAGGTTCTCTCGCCACCTCATGAAGATCAAGCTGAAGAAGTACACCAAGTTCCTCTTCGTGCGGGACCCCTTCGTCCGCCTCATCTCAGCCTTCCGCAGCAAGTTCGAGCTGGAGAACGAGGAGTTCTACAGGAAGTTTGCCGTGCCCATGCTGAGGATGTACTCCAACCACACCAGCCTGCCCGCCTCCGTCAGTGAGGCCTTCAGCGCAGGCCTCAAGGTGTCCTTCACCAACTTCATCCAGTACCTGCTGGACCCCCACACCGAGAAGGTGGCGCCCTTTAATGAACACTGGCGGCAGGCACACCGCCTCTGCCACCCCTGCCAGATTGACTATGACTTTGTGGGGAAGCTGGAGACCCTGGACCAGGACGCTGCCCAGCTCCTCCGGCTCCTCAGAGTGGACAAGCTGCTCCGCTTCCCCCCAAGCTACCGCAACAGGACTGCTAGCAGCTGGGAGGAGGACTGGTTTGCCCAAATCCCCCTGGCCTGGCGGCAGCAGCTCTACAAACTCTATGAGGCAGATTTTGTTCTCTTTGGCTACCCCAAGCCCGAAAACCTGCTTAGAGACTGAAGGCACTGGTGGGGGGGATAACCCCAGACAACAAACACATGGGCTTGCATTGCTGCTTCAGAGCCCAGCGGGCATCTGCCGGCCCTTGCTGGCCTCCTGACCATGCAGTGGCAGTTGCCATGCGTGTTTTTTATGCTTTGTTACCCTCTCAGCCTGACACATTGCAGAGTCTGCACTGCTTCTGCTGACAGGGCCACCAAGGCCTCTGGAGCCCACCACGCCCATGCTCCGGTTTTTTAAATGACCTATGATTTTGCAAGCTGGACTTACTGCTCACTCCACTGCCTGTATTCCCTGAGTACTGTGTTAATATTGTTTTTTAAGATTAATATATTTCAGATATTTAATATGAAAAGTAGAGAAGGAAGTGATGGAGTAAAGGGTTACATCCGCCCCTCGCCTGCTCTTGTGGTTTTCTGGTGGAGCGGCAGATGCCCTTCATGGGGCAACGAGCACTTTAAAGGCTGACACTGGCTCAGGGGCTCAGTTCAAGGGAGGTTTCCTGGTTGCAGCAGAAAGACGGACCTAATTTTGGAATCAGGCTTTATTTTTAAAAGAGTGTCCTACAAATCTGCAATAGTGAAAGTTCTCTTATTAGGTGATGTATCCTAAAGGGAAAGCGGTTTAAGTAGGGTTTGATATTTGTGATGAAGTCAGGGGTAAGCCAGACTTCCAGGTCACAGCTACAGAAACAGGATTTTTAACTACAGCCTTTCCTTTAATCACCCTTCCTAGGAATCACAGACATAAGGATCTGCAGTGACAGGAATGGTGTGGGCTCCGCTGTGATTTTCATCGCTGACCTGGCAGGCTGGGTTCTGCTCCTGAGACATTCACCCTTGAGGACATGAGTGACCCCGGGTCACCGTGGCAGATGGCCCTGACTTGGTAAAGGCGCCTGCCCGTCCAGGGAGGCTCTTTCTAAGCATCTTGTTCAAATGCCTTTGTGGTTTTCCGTGGACCTGTAATTGGGGAGAAATCTGCAGTCACCTCCTGGCTTGGGCATCGCGGCTGCCCTTGCCTCCTCCATCTCTGCATTTGGTCCCTGGTGCCCGGTTCCTGAGGAGCTGGCCCCCAGAATTGCCTCCCTCAGGTCTCCGTGGTGTGTGGGGACCTTGCTTTCCTGGCGTCAAGGTGGCACTGAGGCTTGTTTAAGCCCGTGGCCTCTGGATGCTCTCCTGGCAGACTCGGGGCTCTACAGTGCTCAAGACCATCTGCTTTCCTTTCCAAAGCCCAGCAGAGATGCTCAGACCTGAGAGTCCAGTTTTAGTGTAACTGAAGAGACACTGTCACTTTGGATGTCTGCCGGGACACCTGTTCAGTGTGTCACCTCATGCCCTGGCCTCAGGATACCAAGCGGACCAGCTGGCTCTGCCTCTGGGGGGAATTCTGTGGTCCTACAGTGTGAGACAGGAGCAGGGACCCCTGGTCCCAGGCCAGTGGGCTGAGTGGCTTCAAGGACCAAGCATGCGCAGAATGAGAGAGAGGAAAGCAGGCTCCCTGAGGACAGTGGTGTTTGGGCTCAGCCGGAAGGACGGGTAAGGTTTTGGTGTTTGGGGCAGAGCGCATGACATTGCAAAAGCTCAGGCGTGTGTGGAGGCAGCAGATGCAAACTGCTGGTGTTCTGGTGTTCTTTACTAAGTGTGTTGTGCGTCACGTCCTCTACTCTCCGAAGCCGATGCGTTATCAGTCCTCTTTTCTCCAGGGAGGACACTGAGTAGCAGAGATGGGGTGGAGCTGGGACTTGGCTGCAGGTGTGCCCCAAGCCTGCTCGATTCACCGTTAACCCACAGGGATGGGGACACGGATGTGCCAGAAGGACAGGTGGCTGAGTGTGTAGTCTGGCAGCCTTGCCACCAGGCCCAGGAGTTGAGCTCCCACTTAGGCAGCAGTGAGCTGTGGAGGTGTTTGATAGAGGAATGAAGGTGCTTCGGGGTCAGGCTGGTGTTGGGAGTAGAGTGGAGGGCCCAGGAGGCCAGTCAACAGGTGACTGCATGCCGAGCAGAGAAGGGGCCTCACTGGGGATGCCTGTGTGAAGGGATCAGGAGGCACCCTGGGTGCTGGAAGAACAGGGTCTGTTGAAAGGAAGAGGCCTTTGTTTGGTCAGAGAAAAGATCGTCATTCAGACATTGTGGGACAGAGCAGGATGAGCTGTGAGGAGCGTGGCTGCATGGCCAGCCTGCCACATGCAGCTCCATTTGAAAGCACACAGCCCAGCTGGTATTTCCAGGACTCCTGTCCCATGGGCTTTATAACAGCTGACCCTCTGATTTCAAGTGTGGATGATGGCACAGCTTATTAAATTTAAATCTCCTGCCCATCCGTGCCGTGCCTAGCATGGGGCCTGGCATGCCATGGGCACATGGTGACTGCTTATCAAACGAATGAGTGAAGGAATGATGCCATTCAAGCCTCATTCCGGCCCGTAAGCCAGGAGGGCTGCCGTCACACCCCCCATGGGTTTAATAAGGTGACGGGGCTCTCAGAGGTTGAGTAACTGGCCCTATGTGGGTGTAGAGCTCACCCCCTCTGAGGTCCGGTGCTTTCTAGGCACCATGTCTAGGGGCTCACGAGGGCAGGTAGTGGTTGACTGCCCCTCTGTCTCAGAGAATAATACTGTGTCCTTTCATCCCTGTCTGGTAGCCTAGCTGCCCCGCCCTCCTTCCAGAGAGTGAGGAGTGCTGTGTCCACGCGCATCTCCCGCTGCCTTCTGCCGAGGGAGCTCCTGCTCTTCAGGAGCCAGCCTGCTGCCCTCTCCCTGCCCATGGCCCCTCCTCCCCTGCCTGTAGGCAAGGCCTGAGGCTGGAGAGCAGAGTGTAGGATGCCGGCAGGCTGGCCCAGCCCTGGCAGAAGCTGGGGGCTCACGGATGCCTCCCACGCGCAGTCATAGGCCCGCAGGCGAGCTGTGCGCTCTGTGAACGTGCCGGGCCTTTTCCCCGGCTGTCCCAGGCACATGCCACACATGAGCTGCCTTGGCTGCAGCTTCTGGGGGATGAGCTGAGCCAGCCCTGTGTTAAATGTGGCACCAAATGGGTTCCCATGGCAGGACATTGGGCTGCACGGAGGCCCCAGAGCCTTCTCCTTGGGTTTCTGTGGAAGGAAGCCTGGCTGTTGGCGGGACTTCCTCCTCGGCATGTGCTCTCCCCACTCGGGAGGGCCGTGTGAGGCTCTTGGGCCGGCTTGGGACCGCTCCTGCCAGAGGCCCCGCCCTGCAGAGGGCCAGGCTCCCGGCTGTCACACAGACCTGAGGGCCCTCCCCCAAGCGAACTGCCAAGGCGGAGTTACTGCTTGTGCATTTATAAACTCACATCCTTTTCTGCCAGCCCCACACTCCAAACCCTAAAAATAGGAAAAGGTGAAACTTGAATAGCAAGACATAATTAATCTGCAAGTGTTTAAATGTTTCTCCCAAAGGGGAAATTTGGAATGATCAAGGATGGGAGGTGTCTGGGAGTTTTTGCCAACACACGTTCCTCCTTCTCGTCGAAGAGCCCTCCCTCTTCCCCTGTCAGCCCAGGGGAGCAGAGCAGGCTGCTTGTCCCGGACGTGACACAGGCCCAGCTCGCCGCCCAGTCTGTCCCCACCACCCCAGTGCCCTTGACAGGAAACCTCCGGGAAGGGTCTCTGCCAGGCTGATGGGACAGACCAGGAGTAGCATGACCAGCTGTGTGGCTCATTAGAGCCACACAGAGACTAAGGCCCCAGGGTGAGGTCACAGGGGGCACACGGCCGAGACTGGTCGCCTGCACTCTACGGGCGAGGGGCCAGGGGGCCTCCACTTGCTTAGGCTCCTCTGAGCCGGTCTCTGGCACTTAGAACGGGAGCCTGCCTCACACCATTTAATCGCCACTTCGGCACCTGCCTGGGGTGAAGCCACGTGACCTGAGTGTGGAGATAATTGTTCACATATTTATGAGCATTACAAATCTACATTCTCTTACTCTGCCAAGACCCAGTGACAGGGCAAAGGTCCCCTGTTGGGATACCAGTTCAAACCAGCAGGGAGATAAATGAGGGGCTGTGGGAATCATGCCTTCACGCATCATCCAGGGGAAGCCAACAAGGAGCGGCACCTGCTTTGACCTCACGTCTGCATCTGCCCTTTGCTGCCTCTGATACAAGCCAGATGCCGCCCCTCAGGCCCGCCTGAAACGGTTCAGCTGGCCGTCCTGGGCGCCATGTGGACGGCACTGGCTCATGGTGATGGCTCCGTCACGCTTGTGTGACGAGGGTCTGTTGGGTGACTGTCGATGATGAATAAGCACAGTCTGTCCTCCTGCCTTCTGCAGGGTACGGGATTCTTAGCGTAGAGCTTGAAGCCTCCTGAAGGCTGGCGGGCCGGTAGGACTGTGAGCGTGTGCCGTGAGTGTCTGCAGAGATGGGTCTGGAAAGTACAGCTCCAGTCTTTGGGGGAGGGTTGGCCTGAGCTGAGAGTCAGAGCCTGGGCATCTGCCATTTCCGGGGCCCCTTGGTGGGGTGGCGTAGGGCAGGTGCAGACTGAGTGGGAGAGGCCCTAAACGTGGAGGAGGAGGGGGCTTCCTCCCAGGCGGGAGGTGGTGCTGGCCCAGCTGGTTAGCAGAGTTGTCCCGAGCGATGGTTGGCGAACCGGTGGGCAAGGTGACTGCTTATTCTCCCCACCTCCTCCTTTGTATAGTAATACGGCGTCACACAGGTAGGAAGGTTTTGTGCCTCACAAGAGCACCACCACTCAGGCAGGCGTGACAGAACAAGCCATCTGGGGAGGGCCTGGCACCGCTGTGGTCCTGCCGCTCATTCCTGATGAGTCCCGGGCAGGGACTAGCCGTACTCTGCGTGGCCGTTTCTGCAGGCCTGCGAAACCACCACCACGTGTGTGGCCACCAGGCAGCCGGCCCGGCGCACCTTGAAGCCCCTGTGTGGAGAAAGCTCGGGAGCCATCTCTTTCCCTAAGTACCTTCCAAAACATCAGGTTGGCTAGCAGAGAACATCTGTCCTTCCCGGTTTCTGGGGCCATGTTCTGCTTACGACATGCTCGGTGAGTGCCCTGACCTTGGTCAGCGGAGGCTGGCCAGCCAGGCTCCAGTGGGGGATCCCCGAAGGCTCTGGAGGGACAGCCAGAGGAGAGGGGCAGGGCCCGGAGCTTCAGGCAGGCATCGAGGCCCCAGAGGCAAGGGGCAGGGCAGCTGCTGCATCCTGCACATCCGGATGGACCCAGGCTGCCTGCCCGGGGAGCCGGTGAGGGGCCAGGCAGTGACTTCCAGCCTCAGGGCTCTGCCTGGACGGCAGTTCATCTTTTAAGCGAGTTTGGATCAGGAACATGTAAAATGCTTTTCTCACCCAGTGGCATAACAATGATAGTAGTAAAGCTATTTATTTTATCATTAGATGGTTGCCATCCTGTTTAGGAGAATGGGTTTCTCACAAGAAGAAACAGGTTGGCCTTCGAATGTGTTTTCCCAGATGAACTGGGGGTGGGGCGGTGGCGCTTTCAGTAGGCTTTCATTTCACTTTAAAATTGCAGTAAAATATACATAACATTAGATTTATCATCTTCACCATTTTAAGAGCACAACTCAGGGGCATTCAGTACATTCATATCGCGCAGCGTCATCTCCAGGCCTGTCTGTCTCCCCACATGGACCCTCTGTCCTCACTGAGCATCCCTCCCCTCCTCCCAGCTCCTGGCCCTGCCACCCACTGTCCCTGTGACCGGCTCCCGGGAGTGGGTCACAGTGTGCGTCCTCTGACGGGCTCTTGTCCCTGAGTGTCGTGTCCTCAGGGTCCCTCTGCACCGGACCAGGCGTCAGAATCTCCTTCCTTTTCAAGGCTGGATCACGCGCCTGCGTGGGGATGGACCCCCTTTTGTTATCTGTTCATCCATCAGTAGACATGGGGTTGCTTCCACTTCTGGGCTGTTGGGAGAAGCTGCTGTGAACATGAGTGTGCACAAGACCCTGCTTTCAGTTTTCTGGGTACAGACCCAAAAGTGGAATTGTTGGATCGTGTAGTAATTTTATATTTAATTTTTGCAGAATTGAATTTCAGTTCTTTTCATTGTCAAAAATGCTTATGGAGGACGACACCTGAAAGCATGGTTAGTGCCCCGGTAGCACTCGCTTCCTGGCACCTGCGTCCAGTTGCTGGCACCCTCCCGTGAGCCAAGATGGGGTGACCCCCACGGTCACTGCCCGAGGCGGGAGGGCAGGTGCAGCGGGCGAAAGGCCAGTCTCCGACCCCAGAGCAGGGGCTGTGCAGAGCTGTTACCCCTCCCCGTCCAGCCGCAGGCTGTGCGTCTCCGGCACGGGAGGTGGCAGCCTCACCCCCCATCGCTGGGAAGAAGCCCCTCCCTGGGCGCGTTACCACCAGGCTGGGAGCACCTGGCCCCTGATGGTCTCATGGCAAACCCAGGAAGTCACTCTGCCCCGAGAGAAAACAGGCCCTAAACTCCAGCTGGATGAAAACGCTATGGGAAGCAGTGAAATTGGGAACCCTGAAGCACCCGCTGCGGCCCTCACTCGCCCAGGGCTCCCCGGGGCCCCTGGGCACTTCCGTGTGTCCTTCCCTGCTCCTCACTCTCACCTGCCTCTGCAGCAGGGGCAGGTAGTGGCCGCAGACGATTCTGACACCCTCATCTGCAGGCCCATACCGGTGGTGCTCAGTGAGTGAGGCGAGTTGGGGGGCTGGAAGCGGGAAAGAAGGGCAAGCAGAACTGACAGATCAGAGCATGAGGGCAGGATTTCAAAGTACCCATCTCTACATCCTCCCCTCCTTGCCCACCCGCACCCCACCTGCATACTGGGGTCCTCGAGTTCTGTGCCCCTCCATACAGCATCGGGGCTGGAATTGCCCCCTGGGACACCAGAAAGGCAGCGGGAGGCTCTGAGAAGCTGCGGCCTGGCCAACGCAGATCCCGATGGCTGGTGTGGGGCGGGTTCCTCTGGCCCCGTCACTAGAGCACAGAGTGTCGGAGGGCTGGAGAGAGAAGTGTGCAAAGGAAAAGATCCAAGACTCCTCCCAAGATCTGGATACAGCCCTTGTTTACAGCCAGACGCGTGTCCTTACAGGACAAGCAAGTGCCTCTGAGCCCAGTCAAAACATCTGAGCTACTTCCCAGGAAAATTCTTACGGAAACTGGTTTGACAAAACTGCTTTTTTTAAAACGGTTTATAAAATTGGGGGCCTAAAAACAATCCTGATGAAGCCGTTTTGCCATTTTCAGTGAGGTTACTTCCAGAGCAGCTTGCTTCCAGTAGATTCCCAGAATGTCTTGGTTTCAAACTGTGGGGCACAGATTTGCAAGTGAATTTTAAAGTGTCAGGTTTCAAAGTAGGTTGGCTTGAAAGTGGTTTGGGCTCCTAAAAGTTTCGGTTGAAAAATGTCTTGGTCCCTGAATGTCTCAAAAATGTTTCCCAGAGCACAGAGCTCCCACAGCGGTCTGGGAAGGGGGCAGGAGTGTGGAGAGAGGAGACTGCAGTGGGGTGCCCCAGCTGGGAGACCAGGTAGGCAGCCCGCCCCTGCCCCAGGAGGGCCTGTAGGCACAGCCTCAGTCAGGAGCGGAAGGGGCTCGGCACGCTGTGTCCCGTGGCTGGCTCCTTCAGAGGTATGTCCTCAGACATCAGGTCCGGTGTGTCATGCTCCAGCCGTCCCCTGAGGGCCACTCTGCTGGGGGGTCCTTATCTCTTTGCGAGGGCCCTCTTCCATGCAGACCTAATGCCATCCTGACCTAACCCAGTTCTCCAGGTCCCTTCCATGGGCACCACGTCGGAGGAGAAAGCTGACTTGGGACCAGGCCTCTCAAGGAAGGAGGGTCGTCTGGAAAAACGCATGCTGCTGGGAACCGCCAGCCTTTGTGGGAGCCTCTTGTACGGCTGTGGGTGGAGCCAGAGTCCATAATCAGGTGCTTTATTGTCCCACTTTCCACAGGGGGAAATGAGACCCAGAGAGGTTGTGATGGCCTGCTCGGGTGCCAGCGTTTGTCCAGGCCCCTCAACCCTGCTTTTCCCCAAACCCCCGAAGCTGCCTGCCCCCGGGGGCACCTGATGCAGCCCCGCCACTGTGTCTGCGCCTGCACAGGCCACTTGCCGGTCCAAGCAGGCCCGGCTTTCTGGTGTCAGGCCCGACCTTTAGAAGCAGCAGCTTCGGACTAAACAATGGCTGGAAGGAAGGGCATGGCCTCAGGACGCCTTGGCCCTCACACTGTTGGTGATGGAATGTGGGGAGCTGGCGGGAAGGGCACAGAGCTGACAGCCAGCCGAAGGCCCTGGGTGGGGTGATGTGGGCCACTCAGAGTGCTGGCAGAGAGGCCCAGAACAGAGGGGAGGAGAGAGGAAAAATCCAGCACTTAGGAAAAACATCGCCAGCTGAGGGAGTGGCTGGGGCATTAACACCACCACACAGGGGGAGAGGCCCCACCCTGGCACCACACCCATCCGGGGAGCCAAGAAGGTCTTGCTGAAATGGGTCAATTAATTTCGGGGACCACGTCCTGTCCAGTGGAACTCACGCCGCCTGGGTGGCAGCCAGGGACAGCTGGGTGTGCCTGGGCTCCTTATCTGCGAGATGACAGGGATGACTGAGCCTCTGACTGTGGCCACAGGCTCCTTCCAGAGGCCAGTTCTGAAGCCCTTGAGGGGCAGATCTCAGGGATTTGACCAAAAGGAAGCCATCCTAACACAAAGATAGTGGTGCACGGCCGACGCAGTGGGGGAAGGCTGCCCAGCCACGTTGCCCTGAATCCTTGTGTGCTGGGGAGTGGGAATCCTGTGCCCACAGTCAGTGAGGAGTCGGGCGGCCCCGGCTGTCCATCCCCAGCCGTCTGTCTCCGAGCTGGAGCTGCCTCCTGCCTGTCTGATGCATCCACACGCACAGTAGTCACCTGGCCTGGCCTGGAGGCAGGTCTGCAGGCCGTTGAGGTGTCATTCTGCTAAGTCAGCTCAGAGACACGGACTGGGAGTTCCTTGCAGCTTCTGGCCATGGGGCTCCAGGCTGAGAACAAGTCAGGACGTTCCCCATGGGACCTCCCACCCCCGGCCTGACGTGCTGGGGCGCAGAGCTCAGCGCTGTGGCCCGCCTCCCCACAGACCAGACCAGGGAGCTCCTGGGGGCTGCCAACCACCCCTCTACCTTTGCCCTCTGCTGGCTTCTTGGCACACTTGGGTGAGCTGGGTGAACATCCTTCGGGGTGGCAGCTGGGCAGTGGGGGAGGGCTGCAGGCATGGCTCTCCGGGGAATTGCACGAGGGCAGGGCTGCACTCTGTGGGTCACTTCCTGCTGGAACCCACCTGGCCTGCTTCCCTCCTTTCTGTTGCCTGCCTAGCTCCTGCGCATTTGAGTTGGCCACCCCAGCAGCCCAGGACCCCTGCTTTAGACAGACCTGGGTGCCAATGGAGACAGAAGCTGCTGGAGTCACAGGGAGGGCTGGCTCAGAGCCCTCACACCCATGCCTGCCCAGCTCCTTCAGCCCGCTCCTGCCTCAGGGCTCAGTGACCCCACAGCCCTAAGGTGGTAGCCCTTCCTCACCGTGAAGTGCGCTCACGGTGAGAGCACCTGAGGGTCGCAGAGGAAGGAAGGAGAGTGGCAGGTGGCCTCCTGACGACAGACCCTGGCTGTCCACCCACCCCCTCGCTCCCGCCATCCCAGGCCATGTAATGGGGAAAAATGTTTGCAAACCATATATCTGATAAAGGATTAGTATACAGAATAGAGAGAGCTAAATTTCGACACCCAAAACACAACAACCCCTTCAAAAAGGGCAAAGGAGTGGAATGGACATTCTCCAAAGAAGATACACAAATGGCCAACAGCACGCAAAAAGCTGCTGAGCATTACTGGTCACCAGAGAAAAGCCAATCAAGACCACGGCAAGGGACTGCCTCCCTCCCTCCCACCGGGACGGCTGTCATCAGAACAGCAAGTGCTGGCGAGGATGTGAAATCGGACCCCCTGTGTGCCGTCAGTGGGACCGGAGCACGGAACCAGCGGTCCTCGGGTGCTGAGCCCAGCATCCTGGTGTCCAGGGCTCTGAGGCTCCCAAACTCCCCAAAGCCCAGCCCTCCGTGTCCGGGACGAGGTTCATCTCTGGCTTAGCATGAGCTCAGCCCCCTCTGGAGTGTTGTGGGGGCTCAGCTGGCAGAAGCTCAGCAAGGGTGCCCCGAGGAGGGCTTTGTTATTGTGGTGGGTGGGTGGGGTTCCAGGGCCACCAACCTGTCACGTTCCCCAGGGTGGGGATGGCCAGTTTGCCCATATTTGGCTTGGGCAACCTGCCTCAGGGAAGGAGTCTGGGTGCTCCTCTGCTGCTCTCAGTCCGGGCCCTCAGATGGCACCACCTCCTCCAAGAAGTCTCCCCTGGTTTCTCCCCCCTTCCTGAGACAGCTGGGACCTCTGTCCTCACATCTCAGCCTCACTCAACCTCTGCTTCTCTCCTGATGTCGGCCTCCACTGGTGGCTTGTGTGCCTCTATGGTGGATGGTTCCAGAGCTTATCCAGGCCCGTGTTCATGTGGGCTGCCTGAGGAAGGACACTGCCTGCCCCAGGACCTCCTGGGGACTCCGGGAGGCGTGTGACTCAGCCTCCCCAGCCCCTCCTGGGGAATGAAAATGGCACAGACAGCTCTTTCTCTTGTGTTCCTCAGAGCAGAGGCCACGGGCCTCCCACCTGCCCACCCGCCCACAGTGTGGCCGTGAGGTGGGCCCAGCCCTGCCCACCGTCCATGGGTACGGCCCCTGCTGGAGTGCATGGAGGCATGTGGACTCGAAGGTTGAAAGGAAACACATCTTCCTTAACTGGACTTTGATCCATGTTTTGTTTACTTTTTTTTTCATGAAAAGGACAGATTGATCATGGAATAGAATGCAACATCACTATGACTTTTTCAGATAAAAACAAGGTTTTGGAGAAATCCCACCTTTTAGCGGCCACTCTGCCAGCGACCACAGGACTGGCCGCCATTCATCAGGGCTCCCAGGTGGCAGGTGCCCTCCTTCAGTCACCCATCCACCTGCCAGGCACGTGTTAATTTGAAATTTTCCAGTAACTGCCTTGAAAGCAAGAAGCAGCAGGTGAGACTGATTTTAATATATTTGACCCAATATATCCAAAACATTATCGTTTCAACTTGTGAACCCTATAGGATTATTTGTAAGCTATTTCACGTCCTGGGTTGCTGGGGTTTGGGGGTTCTGTTGCACTAAGTCTGGGAAATCTGGTGTGTAGTTTACACGCGCGGCACTTGCCCCCCGGACCAGCCGCATTTCGGGGGCTCAGATGGCCGCCATAACGGACCGTGTGCACAGCTTTGCGGGGTGTCCCGGTATATAGCAGAGGAAACAGGCTGAGAGGCCGTGGTTCCTCCTCAAGGTCCGTCCTGGCCGGGCCGTGCGGGGCTGGGGTTGCCGGTGCCGGCGCCTCCCGCCAGGGGGCAGCGTCGGGCCAGAGACGCGGCGCTCGGCCCACACGCGCCGGGCGACTCCACGGCCGGTGAGTCCTTCTGGGGTGACGGGCCAGGGTGGGCGCGGGACGGCTGAGCCGGCACAGCTAGCATGGGGGCAGGGGTCCGGACGCCCGGCCTCTTGCGCCCCGGGTCCCTCGCCTCCCGGGAATGCCCTCAGGCCCCCACACCCGGCACCCCCAGCAGCCCCGCAGGCCCAGGTTCCCGTTCAGCCATCACCCATCTGCCCTGCGAGGAAGGTCGCCCCCCACCTGGGCCCCTCCTGGGACTCCAGGACACAGTGGCTCGGCCTCCCAGGGCCTGCCCTTGGGCCTCCTCTGTGCCGGGCATGGCCGCCGGGCCTGCAGGCACTGGACAGGGACGTGTGCACGCCGGGTGCTGCCGAGACATGGGGACCCAGCCTCCGCCCACCCGGGCAGGGGGTCTCAGCCCGCCCTCCAGCACATACCTGTCCACTTGGGGGCCCCCAGGCGAGGGATGCTGACATCTCTTCCTAGAAGTCACCACCTGGGTCTGGGCCTCTGACCCAGAAATCCCATTTCAAGCCCTGCCGAGTGGCTGCTGGAAGCCCCCCTGGAGGGCCCTTTGGTCTCTTTCGTGGGAAACAAAGGCCTGTCCGAGCTTCCTGGGGCAGTGTCCTACCTATTTCAGAACCATGGTCCCCATCTGGGTCCACCGGTTCCACTCCAGAAACGTCTTGTTTCTGGAATGTTCTGTCCCTCTATTTCCTGAGGCTTCCGCACACTGGGGGCTCCCAGCCCAGTAGCTCCCCGGGCCCCATGTCCTTCCTGCACAGCACGAGGCTCCTCTTCCAGGCAGCCTTCCCTGACCACTAAATTCCTGCTGCACCTGAACTCAGAACAGCAGCTCTCCGAACCCCGCTTTACCCCAGGTTTACATTCTAATCACCTCTTACCTCTTACTTGAGCCATTTAAAGTATCACCACCTGCCTTCTGAGGGGTCAACTGTGTATCACCACATGCAGACACCTGAATCGCACAGCTCCACGAATTTTCATATAAATGTCTGCTGTGTGACCACTCTCCAGCCTGAGACATGCACACTTCCAGCTGCTGGTGATGGGGTTCTCCACAGGAGTCTCCTGCCTCAGTTTCCCTCCCCTCCACGCAATTAATTCTGCTCTGCCTGTAGAGCCTTCTTCCTCTGGCCCGGCTTGACCAGAACACTTTCCCGTGCTCAGACTTCCGAGATGCCGAGTGCCTACACAGCCGTGGAAATCCTCAGCCAGCCCAGATGGAGCCACACCCTTCCCGGCTGGTCTCCAGTAGTCCCCTTCTGCATTGTCCCCACCAGGCGTCCTCTCGCACCTGCTGTGTGTGCCCCCCCTTCCTCCTCTACGCCTTTGTCCATGCATTCCCCCCTGGCCAGGAGTGCTCTCCCCACCTCTCTCTTGCATCTAAGCTCAGCTTGTCTTGCAGGACCAGCTCCCTGAGCCAGGGGCCATCCCTCCCTCGTGCGACCTGCCCTAGCTCACTGTCTGGGCCTCCCCTGTTCCCCTGTAACATCCGTATTTATGTTCACCCCACACGCCTGGCCTTGGGCCTGGCTTGGAGCAAGTATTCTACAAACGCCCGTTGGAAGAAGAGGTGGGAATTTTGTCTGGATCAGGCAAGGTTACAAACAACCAAAACTGACTTGAGCAAAATTTAAACATTTGTTGACGTCTGGGGTAAAGATGGTGGATGGAATAAACATCTGCTTTTGCTCCCTTGTGTTAAGCCTCACGTAAATGACAGTAATTAGCTATTTTTAAGTTTAAATTAGCTATATTTAAATATACAAATACAAGGAGGACAGGAGAGGATGTGACAGCAACCAAATATTAGACTGGAAGCAGATGACAAATGGTCAATGACACAGCCATCCTGAGAAACAGCCACGGGGAAGCTGAGACCAGCCTGACGTGTGCCCCCATTGGGCAGAGGGCCTGAGAAGAGGTGGCTCCAGGGAGGGGGTTGGTCTGAAGCAGCAGGTTAGGGGGCAGTGAGAGGTGCCCCCACCCCAACTCCATGTAGCCCCCCACAGCCCGACTCTAAAGGGATAAAATGCTGATGCTTCTGGGGACCCTAGGCCCCACCAAGGGGCAGGGGTTCTGCAGTCAGCACAGATGGGAACAGATTTTGCATGCACTCAGGAAATGGAATCTGGCTGGGGAACTCTGACCTGTGCCAGAGGAGACCCCTCCCCCTCCACCTGGCCCATGCAGTTGGCAAACCCCTCCCGGCACTCAGAGTTTCTGGGGAACTCTAAGCTCCCCAGACAATGGCTTCCTCCTTGCCCTCCAATCACCTGCTCCAGGGGAAGGCAGCCACCACGTCAGAAGGACACTCAGGAGCCCTGCAGAGGGTCTACCAGGTGAGGAACTGAGTGCCCTGCCCAAAGTCAGCGCCATGGGCCCACTGTGTGTTCACTGGCTCCTGGAAGGGGATCCTCCCTCTCCAGGATCACAGCGGCCCCAGCCAGGGTTTTGAGGGTAACCTCATGAGGAACCCCAAACCAGAACCCCCAAGTGAAGTCACTCTCAACTTCCTGACCCATAGGAGCTCTAATATAAAAAATGATCGTTTTCAATTTAACATTTTTTTTGAAATAGTTGTAGATTCACAGTAAGTTGCAAAGACAGTACTGGATTCCCACGTCTCCCCAAGTGGTCACATCTTCCATAATCATAGTATAACGTCAAAGCCAGGAGATACTCCTCAGTCCGATGTGCGCGGTCCTGTGTCGTGTTATCCCGACTGCAGATCTGCAGAGCCGCCTCTGCAAACGCCCAGAGCTGCACCATCACCACCAAGACCCCTCATGCTGCTGCTTGACATTCGCTCCCATCCCAAAACCCACGGTCCCTCCCCAGGCAGCCATTCTGCTTTCCATCTGCAATTCGGTCGTTTCAGGAGCACCATATAAACGGAATCATACGGCATGTGGCCTCTTAGCTTCTCTCCCGCAGCAAATGTCATGAGACTCATGCAAATAGTTACGTGTTCAGGAGCTCATCTTTTTCTGCCGCGCCGCACTCCATGGCGTGCTTAACTGTGGCAATACGATCTGTGCTTTAGCTCTTCTACCAAGTGTACAGCAAAGTGTGTCTGCGCGCCCACTCGTTTCTACTGGCTGGAGAGCTTGAACACCTCCTCGTGTGCGTGTCTGCCATCCACTCATCCTCTTCAGTGAAACGTCTTTTCAGGTCTTTTGCCCATTTTCTAATTGGAACATTTTTTTTTCATGTTGAGTTTTGAGAGTTCTTAGAGATTCTAGATGAGTCCTTTGTCAGATACATGGTTTGCAAATAACTGTCCCTTGTGTGCAGCTCGCCTTCTCATCTTTTAAGAGGGCCTTTTGCAGAGCTGAAGTTTTTAATTTTGATGAGGTTCTATTTACTGATTTCTTTCTTTTATAGATCACTCTGGTGCCCATTCTAAGAACTCCTCGCCAAAAATCCTGAAGATTTCCTCCTAAAACATCTTTAAAAGTTCTATAGTTTACACTTAAATCTATGAGCCACATTGAGTTGGTGTTTTAATAAGGTGCGATGTCTGAATGGGAGTTTGCCTTGTCGCCTGAGGATATTCATTTTGCATCCTTTATTGAAAAGGCAGTCTTTCCTCCATTGAATGCTTATGCACTTGTGTAAAAAATCAGTTGGCTGTACTTACTCAGGGCTTTTCCAGGGCTTTCTATTCTGTTCCACCAGTTTCAGTCTACATTTCTGCCAATGCCACACAGTATTTTGGGTAACGGCTTTGTTGAGGTAAAATTAACGTAACACAAAACTTCACCCATTGTAAGTGAATTCTAGTAAATTTACAGATGGTGCAGCCATCACCATGGTCCAGTTTTAAACCATTTCCATCATGCCCAGAGCTTCCTGGACAGCCGGTCCTGCTTGTGCCCAAGCCCCGGGGGGCTACTGATGGGCTCTCTGGGTCTGTAACTCTGCCTGTTCTGAACAGACACACAGGTGAGGCACCCAGTACTTGCTCCTCCGCGGCCGGCTTCCCTTCGTATGGTGTTCTTGAGGTTCAGGCGGCAGGTAGCACTGCTTCATGCCTTTGTTGCTGAAGAATGTCGTGTCGTACGGAGAGACCACACTAGGTTTATGCATTCCCTGCTTGGTGGACGCTAAGACTGTCTCCAGTTCAGGGCTTGTAAGTTTTTCTCCTGTGCAACAACACTAGTATACGCAGCAGTGTAACTCCTTTCGGGTTCCCGGACCTGATTCCAATGCGTGTCTTGGGAGGAGCCGGGGGGGTCTTCCCACACACACACCAAGCAATTCTCAAACACCAGAGTGTGTCCGAAACATAACTCAATTCTGACACTATCAGCCCAGAGCCAGCACCAGATTCCCCAGGTTAAGGGCTCCATTCTACAACACTGCCCTCCACCCCCGCTCCAGATGCAGGTGGCAAGCCCCAGACCTGTGCTTCTGACCTCCTGGCTACAGACTGGAGGTGCCCATGACCTCCAGCCCAGCAGCTCAAAGAATTCAGGGAAACTCTTTACCAGTTTAATAAAGTATACAAGTTAACAGCTAGACGAAGAGACACGTAGGGTAAGGTCCCAAATAAAGGAGCTTCCATCCTCGTGGAGTGGGGCCTGGCTCAGGGGCACGTGGACGCTGTTTGGTTCCCCACGCAGGGAAGCTGTCCCACAGAGAAGCGGGATCCAAGAGAGCATAAGCTCTTCTCGGGGGGTTTTGTGGGGGCTTCATTGCACAGTCATGATTGACTAAATCAAAGGCCATTGGCTGATCCAACCTCCAGCCCCCGCCCTTGGGGGGGGGGTCCAGCAGTCTCTCATTAACGTGACCAGACGCCCCTCTCACCTTTAAGGCGCAGGGGTGTTTTCAGTACTGTGGGTGCAGACCACATACCCACCTGGGGAGTGTATATTTGATCATTGGAATGACTAAATATGTATTCCTTATGACTCATTATATCACAGGGCTAGTTTGTGGCTACCGCTGTGGACACTCATGTATGTCTGCATGCACACATGCCTTCATTTCTCCTGGGCAGATTCCTGAGAGTAGAATCGCTGGGTCATATGGCAAGTTTCTGTTTAACTTTTTAAAGAAACTGCCGGATTGCTTTTACAAAGTACTTGCCATTTACACTCACATTCTCACCCGCAGTTTAGGAGGACTCCAATTTCCTGGTGTCCTCACCTATTCGTTATCATTTTCTTTTAAATGATAGCCATCTAGGTGGGTATATGTATCACAGTCTCACTGTGGCTTTAATTTGCATTTCCCTAATGATTAATGATGTCGAACATCTTTTTATGGGCTTATTACCAATTCGTATATCTTCTTTGATGAAGTCCATTCAGGTCTGTTGCGTGTTTTTAAATTAGGTTGTCTTCTTATTGAATTGTGTTTGTTAATATTCGGGATACGAGTCTTTTATCAGACATGTACTCTGCAGATACTTTTTTTCCCAGCTATGGCTTGTCTTTTCATTGTTTTGATGATACCTTTTGAAGAGAAGTTTTGATTTACGATGAAGTCCAATTTATCAAGTTTTCTCTTGTGGATTGTACTTTTGGTGTCCATCGAACCCAAGATGACAGAGATTTTCTCTGTGTTCTCTTATAGAAGTTTTAATTGTTTCAGCTATTACACGGAGTTCTCTGATGCATTTGGGGCTAATTTTTGTGTATAGTGTGAGATCTTATCATCTGTTGTTTTTGCAGTACCCAGCTGTCCCAGCACCTTTTGTTGAAAAGACTGCCCTTCTCCATTGAAGTATCTTGGTAACTTGTTGGAAATCAGCGGACTATACTTCCAAGGTCTGATCTCTGCATTCTCAGTTCTGTTTCATTGATCTCTGTACCTGTCCTCACACCAATATGACATCTTGATCATTGAGGCTTTACAGTAAGTTTCAAAATTGGGTAGTGTCAGTTCTCCAACATTGTTCTTCTCTTTCAAAACTGTTTTGGCTGTTCTAGACCCTTTGAATTTCCCTATGAATTTTGGGATCGGATTGTCAATTCCTATGCAAAAAGCCTACTGGGGCTTTATTAAAGTATGTGTTGGCTATATAGGTCAGTCTGGGGAGAACTGAACGTGGCAGGCATGTCTCTCCATCTACTTAAATCTTCTTTAATTTGTCCCACCAAGGTTTGTCCCTTTCAGTATATAGGCCTTGGGCTTCTTCTGTTACAAGTAGCCTTAAGCATTTTTTTCCCTCCTTGGGCTATCGTGAATGGTATTGTTTTCTTAATTTCATTTTCAGAATGTTTGTTTCTAGTATATAGAAAAACAGTGGATCTTTGTATATTGGTCTTACATCCTGCCGCCTTGCTACATGGTTTGTTAGTTCTAGGCGCTTTTGGCAAGGATTCCTTAGGATTTTCTGCATACAGGACTGTGTTATCTATGAATAATTACTTCTTCCTTTGCAACTTGGATGTCTTCCAGATGCAGGGCCAAGAGCAGAGGCCTTGATTTATTCTCAATGATGGAAAAAATTCAATCTTTCATCCTTAAGTATATGATATTAGCTGTAGCTTTTCATGGATTTTTATCAGTTTGTAGAAATTCCCTTCTATTTCTAGTCTGTTGTGAGTTTTCATCACAAATGGGTATTAGACTCTGTCAGACGCTTTTCCTCCATCTGTAGAGATGACCATGCGGTGTTTATCCTCTGTTCTATCAGTACAATGCATTGCATTGCTCGAGTGTATTGATTGGATTACATGGATCGTGAACTAATCATTTTTGTATGTCAAGCCAACTTTGCATTCCTGGGATGAATCCCATCTGGTCATGGTAGGTGATGACCCTTACACACGCTGCTGTGTTTGATGTGTGATATCTTGCTGAGGGTTTTTGTGTCTGTGCTCCTGAGAACTTTGGTATCAGGGCCATACGGGCCTCACAGAATGAGCTGAGAAATGGTTCCTCCCCCTTCATCTTGTGAAAGATTTGATACCATTTCTTCTTTCAATACTGGTTAGACGTCACTGGTGAGGCCGTCTGGGCAGGATCTCCTTGTGGGAAGATCTTATGTTACTAATCCAGTTTCTTCACTTTTTGTACAGGTCTTTCCAATTTTCAGTGTCTTCCTAAATCAATTTTCAAATCTTGCATCTTTAGGAATCTGTCCTTCTCATCTAAGTTGTGTACTTAGGTGTTGGCATGAAGTTGTTATAAATTCTCCTACAAGCCTGTATTTCTGTAGGGCTGGTATTTCCCCTCTTTAGTGTTATTTCTCCATTTTTCTTAGTCAGTCTAGCTAAAGGTGTATTTTTGTCATGTTTTCAAAGGACCGATTTTGTATTTCATTGATTTTCTTATTTTTCTGTTTTCTATCAGATTTCTGCATTAGCCTTTATTATTTCCTTATGCCTTCTTTGGGTTTAATTTACTCTTTTTTTTTTTTTTTTTGTCTAGTTTTTAAGGTGGAAACTTATGTCACCCATTGGAGACTTTTTGATACAGGGTGTTCGAGGCTATAGCTTTCCTCTAAGGCCTGCTTCCTATGCTGTGGTTTCATTTTCATTCAGTTCAAAATATTCTCTGTTTTCTCTTGCAATCTCTTCTTTTACTGGTGTCTGAAATGTGTTTTTAACTTTCCAGATTCTTGAGGGTTTCCCAGGTTATATTCTGTTGCTTTCTGATTTAAATCTGCTGTGGCCCGAGAACGTGCTTCATATGAGTTCAGGCCTCTTACGGATGCTGACGTGGTTCATGGCCCAGCCTATGGTCTGTCCTGAGATCTGGGCGCACCAGAGGGGACTGTGCACACTGCCGTTGGCGGGCGCGTGTCTGTAAGTGTGAGGTCTAGGTGGTTGTATTGCTCTTCAAGCCTCCTCTCCCGTTGCTGCCTCTCCAACTCGTTCTGTCACTTACTGAGAATGGAATATTGAAGTCACCAACGAATACTGTTATTGTTTCCTTTCCGTCTGTCATCTTTCATTTCGTGTATTTTGAGACTGTTGTTGGAAGTGTATGTATTTACGATGGTTCTGTCATTATGAAATGTCTCTCTTTGTCTCTGCTAACAGTCCTTGTCGCCATGTCTATTTTGTATGACACCAGCGTAGCCACCCGAGCGGTCCGTGGCCTCTGTTTGCATGCATGTCTTTTTCTGTCCATTTGTTTTCATCTCTTCGTATCCTTGAATCTAAGTTTTAGAAAGCATAGAGTTGCATCTTGATTATAAATATTTTAAAAACCAGAGTCTGAAAATCTCTGCCTTCTGAATAGGGTCTTTAGACCCTAATTCACATTTTATGTTATTATTGGCATAATTACAGTTGACTGTTGAATAATGCGGGGGTGAGGGGTGCTGACCCCGCTCCCTGCACAATCCAAGATGGGCATATAACTATTGACGCCCAGAAACTTAACTCCTGACAGCCTGCTGTTGACCAGAAGCCTTAATGATAACATATACACTTGATTAACATGTATTTCATGTGTTATATGTATTATATACTATTTCTTGCAATGAGGCAAGCTAGGGAAAGAAAATGTTGCTAAGAAAATCATAAGGAAGAGAAAATACGTTTACAGTACTGTTCAGCAGGAAAATAGATATGAGCAGGGTATAAAGAGAGGAAGGCCAGGGAAGTTCACTGAAAAAGACCCAGAGTTAATGAGTTAATCAGTTAAAGCTCAAAAAGCCCGGAGCCCCTTGGCCTGGAATGAGTGACTATTCCCCAGAGAAAGGAGGGCGCCTCGGCACAGCCAAGGGCTTTATTGTGTTAATCATGCAGGCCCAGCTTAGTTTTTAACTTTCCCTATGTGCTGTTTTTTTCTCCTTCAGCCCTAATCAAGTAATTTGCAATCTAGGCAACTAATCTAGCAAGTAGGCCCAGCCATAAACAACGTAGTAAAAGGCAGGAAAGATTCCATCTTAAAAATAAGATTGCATTTTAAAACCCAGGGAGTTAAGACGTAAGATTCTTCACGTACTCTTTAGCTAACAGATAATAGCTCAGCTCACCTTGGGGGCCGGGCAGGCCGTCTTGTTTGATCTGCTTCCAGACCAACAAGACACAGGTATCTTAGGGAGAAATCAGAGCAGTAAATTCCTTGTGTTAAGTTAATTTTAAATATTCAGAGACCACCTAACAACTCTGCACCCCCAGCCCTTAGGCACATTCCTGAAAAATCCTTAAAAGGGGGAACCCCCAACCTTTCAGAGCGCTCCTCTCCCTGAGGTCACTTGCACTTTCTAAGTGCGTAGACTTTCTCTCTTTCAATACAACTTAAACCTTTCAAGGCGCCTCTCCTCCCTGAGGTTGCCTGATAAGCTTTTTCTCTCTTTAAGTGACTCTAAATAAAACTTATACTCTCCTTCACTACTATGTCTCTGCCCCTCAATTCTTTGTTGTGGTGGGGACAAGGACTGAGGAAAATACACAATGCTCCCCCCAACATTACTATACAGTATTTATCGAAAAAAAATCCACATATAAGTGGACCTGTGAAATTCAAACCCATGTTGCTCAATGGCCAACTGTGGTATCTATCAAGCTAATTCTCCGACTCTCTGACACCAGCTGGATGTCCTACAGTTCATTTCAATTCTGACACAACTCCCAGAGTCAGCGCAGACCCAGTGGGTGAAGGGCTCAGCCCTGCAAGACTGCCCCCACGTCAGACACAGCCGCAGCTCCCGGGCCCCCGGCCACCCACACTTGTCTCTGACTTGGCTAAACATTCAGGGTTCTCACAACCTCCCTCTCAGGCTCACTAATTCCCAGGAATAACTCTCAGAACTCAAGAAAGCACTGTGCTTATGATTATAGTGAGATTACCAAGGGTACAGCTCAGGAACCACCGGTTGGCAGAGCCGCACAGGCCAGGTGTGAGGGACACACAGCCTCCACACTCGCCCCGGGTGCACCACCTCGCACCACGGATGTGCTCGCCACCTGGGAAGCTCCCAGAGCCCCGCTATTTGGAGTTCTTAGATAGGTTTTCATTCCTTAGGCACGATTGATTAAACCCATGGCCATTAGTGACTGAATTCAACCTGCAGCCCTTCTCCCCTCCCTGGAGGCTGGAGTGGGGGGGGTGGGCTGGAAATTCCAAGCCACTGTGGCAGGGGTGGTTCCTCTGGCATCTGTGGAAGGCGCTCAGCAGCCTGGGGGGCCACCTCATTCGCATAAATCAGGTATGGCCCAAAGAGGCTTTTATGAATAACAGGCAGCACTCCTGTCACTCAGGAAACTGCAAGAGTTTTAGGAGCTCGGGAACCAGGAACAGACGCCCAATTGATACTTTTTATTCTGCCACGATTGGATTTGCATTTTTAGTTTTACTCCTGATTTTCTATGTCTCTTGTCTTCTTCCTCTGTTCTTCCTTTCCTGGTGTCATGTTAAATATTTTTGTTCGTATACCATTTTAACTCCTTTGTTGATTTTTCTGCACCATATGCTTTACTTTCTTAGTGGTCACTCTGGGCATTACCTATGCATCTGACCACAGGGTCCTGATTAATACTGACTTAATTCCCCGTAAAACTTAGAAACTGTGCTCCGTGCAACACCATCTCTCTTCTCTCTCTTGTACTTCTATTGTCATATATATTACATCTATATATGTTATAAATACAGTGGGAAAATCATGTATTATGTAAACAAATATATATGGCTTGTTTATACAATCTTATGTCCCTGAAGAAGTTAAGAAGTCATAAAAATATGTTTACATGGTATTTTACATTAATGCACATATTTAGCATTCCCAATGCTTTGCATTTCTTTCTGGGGATTTGATTACCACCTTGTATAATTTTTCAGGCTGAAGGACATCTTCTAGTATTTCTTGTAAGACAAGTCTGTTAGCTACACATTCTCTTAAACTTTAAATCTAGAAGTGTTTTAATTTCACTTTTCACTTTTGAATGATAGTTTTTCTGGCTATAGGAGTCTGGATTGACTTCTTTTTCCTTTAGCACCATGGATGTGTCACTCCCCTGCGTTCACTGGCCTCCCTGATTTCCGATAAGAAGTGAGCCAGCAGCTGCTCCTATGGTTGCACTTGTATGTGGGAGCTGTTTTCTCCTGCTGCTCCGTAATTTTTCTCTCTGTGTTTGATTATAACCTTGTGGCAGCCACAGGTCTCTGGGCACAAGCCATAAACCCATGCTGGCATCCTTCACTCAAGACACACATCCCAGCAGAACATGCCACAGGCCTGTCCTCAGCTGATCCACGCAGTGAGTGAGGACCCTCCAGGCCCCTCCGGCCTCTGAGATGGGAGGACAGGCCCCAGAATCATCTGCATCCCAAGACCACACTGCACAGAGGAGGGGGACAGGTGCCAGAAACAAACTGTCGTGTTTGGAAACAGGGACAGGGAGTGAAACCGAGTCCCTTCCCACTGGATAGAGAGGAGTTCAGCAAGGTGACAATTTACAGGCAAGATTCATGCCCAGGAGAGAGCTGAGAGCAGGGCATTTGGGCAGAGTGCTCAGAGGGAGCAAAGGTTTGGAGGCGTATCCGAGCAGCACATGCTCCTGTCGCCTGGGAGCAGCGGCCCAGGGCAGGAGGGAACCAGAGAGACCTCCAGGGTGAGCTTGGGTGGACTCATGACCCAAGCTATAGTGATGTGTCATTTAGCCGATTTGCTGATGGTCCCTGGCCACCGTGGGGCATCCCACCCATCTCTGATTGCTGCAAGCCCTGACTCCCTGACCCCCTTCTTCTCCAGGCCTCGGTTTCCCCTGTACAAAGCCAGTGCCTACTCCCCTCCCAGGACTCCTGAGAGGCTGGAGCGTGGGAAAGCACTCGGCTCCATGTCCAGGGCCAAGGACATGCCAAGACCATTGTGCCAGCCTGGTGTGCTGGGCGCTTGCCATGCCCTGGCGCCCGAACAAGGCCTCCGTCTGAGCAGAGCTGTGGGTGGGCTGTAACCATGGTGAGGGGCCCTGCAAGGTGGCAGAGCCAACTGCCCGTCCAGGTCGGCCAGGCCCATGGCCCTGGTTACGGCTTTGTCCCGCAGAGCTAGCGGGCTCTGCATGACTGGCTGTTGGGAGGGCAGTGCTTACCACAGAGGAACAGAGCTTTGGCCGGAGAGTGTTTGGGGTTGAGGTGAGGGCAGGGAGCTGTTTGCACAGACCTATAACCACAGCCAGGCTCAGACTGGGTCACTGTGCCTGCTGTGTGCCATCCCTGCAGGGCTATAGGAGCACCTCTGCCCCTCCCACACCCTGCCCACTGCTGTCCCCTCTGAAGGAGGCTGCCCACTTCTCCAAGTTCCAGGAGTTTCCAGGCAGCTGGCCAGAGTACAGGGTCCCCTCCAGGCTTCCCCTGTCCTGCACATCCCAGAGGCAGCACCGCCCTGGCCCTGTGGGTGCCCATGCCCTGTCCCAGCGTCCCCCTCTCTGGCAGGGACTCGGCATGTGTTTGGGGCCTCTGCCAGGGCCCAGGAAGACCAATGCCTACCCACTGTGGAGGTCATAGACTCCACAAAAATCTTGTTTACAAAACCCATGTTTTCAAACTCAAAACATTATTTAAAAACAACAGTAAGAGGAAAAGTGATAAAAATGGCACTGAATATATATCTTCTTCCAACCAAAGCCACCCAAACATCTAGAAGCTTCTGGAAGCAGACTGCCTGGGTTTGGATCCCAGCCCGGCCACCGACATGCGGTGTGACCCTGGGCGGACATGTCCTCTGTCTGTCTGAGGCCCCTCAGCTACCGAGGCGGCGGCAGGCCCACCTCAGGGCTCCCGATGGCGGGGCATCTCTCTGAGCATTTGCACAAGGGAGTGGGAGCATGTGTGTGCATGCACGCGTGGTGGGGCCGACTTTGGAGGAGGGCTGCCCCTCGCTCGCCCAGGGAACAGGACACACAGTTGGGGTCCCACCACCACCCTCCCCAGGCTGGGGGTGTGACACCGCCCCACTGGAGGGACCCCCAGAGGAGGTGGGGGGTCAAGGAGGGCCTCAGGGGGCAAGGCATCCAGTGCATCGCCCCAGCCATCCTCTCCCCTACTTGGAGCCAAGTCAGCTGCCCACCCTGCCCAGTGCTCTGGGCTGCTCTTTCCCTCCTGAGGGAGAAGGGCTGGGACCCAGGTCCCACTGCAGAGACTAGGTAGGTGTTGGAGAGGCCTAAAATATGGAGCGGCTAGGAGCTGAAGCACTCTGGGGTCCAGCTGGACCCCATCTGCAAGGCAGAGACACCACCCCCGCAATTGAAAACCACGACAAGACCCAGGGAGGAAGCCTGACTGAGCCCACCTCTCTGTAGGACCCCACCCTCCACAGGCCTCTAAAGCGGGCGCCCACAGAACCCCAGGCCATATGCCAGGGAGGGTGCTCCCAGGGCTAGTGCCACCTCGGCCTCCAGGAGGACAAGCGCAGGCTAGGAAGACCCAGGTCTGGGGGCTCACTGCCCACCGGAGGGGCCACCCTCACCCCCACCCACCAGCTGGGGGCCAGTCTGCCTGGTTCCCACAGGCGATATCCGGGGTTCACAGAGGCTGTAGTGCTGATCTGGGGTGCCCTGCAGAGAAGGATTGCAAGCAAGGGGCTCCAATCTTCCCTTTTTGCCCCCCAACCCCTGCCTGGTGGTCCTCGGCTAGGGAGTGGGGCAAAGAGGGGAAGTCCTTGGGTCTCATGCAGGAGGGTGCTCCCAGGGAAAAGGGCCCCTCCTCCCCAGCCCAACTCTCTGGCCAGTGCTCCCAAGATGAGAAGCACCCTCCCACCTCCCAGGCAGCCCTGCTCGCACCACCTGCTCCCCTGCCCCAGGCCCTGCCCGCCCTGGATGCTGGGTGGAGGCCAGGACCCCTCCCCAAGCCCCTCCTTCCAGAGAGCCCCCCCTGCCCGTGCCTCCTCCCCCAGCCTTGCCTCATGGATGCCCAAGGCGCCCAGTGTCCCTGGCCCCGGGGCCCCAGCGGCTCCTCTCCTCCTCCCCAGGGTCTCTGGTGCGGCCATGGGCCAGGCCACTTGGGTTCCTTGCCTAGCTGCTGAGGCAGAGGGCCGCTGGGTGCTGAAAGACAGCTCCGGGCGGCAGCCACAGGCAGGAGCCGCGGAGGGGTGAGGGGCTGGGGTGGGCGGGAGGGGAGCTGGATGGGAGAATCCGGCTCTGACCGCCCCAACTCCTCTCCACGCGCTGGGATCCCCACGGCCCCCAAGCTTGGGAAGATGGGCTGTCACCCCATTTTCACCCGCTGGAAGAAGAAACTAAAACTTCAAAAGAGAAAACGAACCCTGAGCAAGTGGTGAGGTTTGGCTGAGGGCATGCGTGCTGAGTGTCCTGTGAGAGCTGATGGCCTCGCTTCCGGTGACATGCGTGGGACCCGCGGTGGAGAGGCGGGCGAAGCGGGGGACAAAGGGCTGAGGGGTGCATCCAGGCACTGGGTTTACGGGCGTCCACTGAAAATTGCTTCAACTCTTCCCTATGTTCGAAATATTGGGGGAAAACTAAAAATGTAAATTAAAGCGCTCTCTAGCCTCCCGCAGGCCCCAGGCCCAGACACCTGCTCAGAGGCAGCCCTGTGACCAGGTCTTCTGAGCCCCTCCAGACAGGATCGGGGGACAGTCAAGCGCCAGGTGTCTACCCTTCCGTCCCACTCGCTGTGGGACTTCTGCCTCTGACACCTGCAGGGCCCCCAGTGGTGCAGGATGCATGCCAGGGGGGCCTCAGCTCCCTTCCCTTCTCATAGGCATGGCGCCGGGGGCATCACTGTAGCCCCCTGAGCACACTGGCCAGCTGCCCCCAGCCCTCCTGGGTCAGAGAGAGCAGCCCCTGAGCCGTGGGGCCCGTCCTCAGCCTCAGCAGGAAGTGCACAAGCCGGTGGAGGCAGCTCTGGCCGGACCCCGTGCTGCCTCGGTGGGGAAGGGGTAGGGGGCACATGTGGACCTCATCCCCCCATGCTTGCCAGGTGCCCTAAGCCCCTCTCAGCCGCCCCGTCTTACAGAATTGAAGACTGAGGCTCAGGGAGGTGGTGATTTGCTCCAGCCCATATGGGGTATAGTCATTCCATCATTTGGCCCGTGCCAGGTCCCGGGTTCCAGTAAACAAGGCAGGTGGGGCCTAGCTGTGAGCTCAGGCTGTCATTCTGTGGGGAACAGAGCTTGGGCTCTGGAGGGCAACCCACCCTGTGCGGCGCTAAAGGGTCTTGGCACCCTGGAGTTGGGGCTGAGGAAACCTGTGTCTGGAGCGCCCTCTGCCGGAATGTGCCCCGCACGGGCCTGAGGGGCTCTAGGAGAGGTCTGGGATATGGGGTAAAGAAAGCACGCCCCACCCAGGTGGCCAGTAACCTCCGCCCTGGAGGGACTTAATGGGGCAAAAGTTGGTTTTAGAGCACAGGTGCTGAGCTGGTCACCCCTGGGGCAACTTGCTGAGACCTTGCTGGCTGGTACTTAAAAACAGATAACAGACAACTTCAGGTGTTTTAAAATCAGAAAATCTGCCCCTTCTGGACCCACATTACCCTGTGCATAATTGGAAGGAGCTGAGCATGATGGAGTATGTGCTTTCCTGTTAGCCATAGACCCCACCAGGCCCTACTGCCCTCACTTTGTCCTGTGGCCCCACAGGCATTTGAACTCTCCGCTCAACTATCCAGAGAGCCTGGTGCCTTTGGCCAGCTGGAGGTATTGAAAGCCTGCAGATCTAACCCTCAGAGGGCTGCAGCCCCTTGCCAAAGCCCCTGTCTTTACCCAGACAGGCCCAGCCAGGTGTGTCTGCCCTCCCCTAGCCAACACCAGACAGAGAACTGAGGGGAAGACCAGTCGTCCGAGAGATGCTCACTTGCCAGGAGCAGGGGCAGCCCTGGTTGACTCACAGCTGGAGCCCTGCTGTCTTGGGTCTGGAAAGGTGTCAGGGTGTGTGGGCTCTTTCCAGGAGGCCTCACTGTGGTGCAGGGGCAGAGCAGGAGTGCATGAGGGCAGGAGCAGATTTAAGTCCATTCTGACATTTGCTTCCAATCAGCAGGGAAGCAGGATACTCTGCCAGGGAGCCTGGTAGCTGCCTGTCCCTAGATGGGTTCAAGCAGGGTCTGCTTCCATTCATTTATTAATTTAACATTATTTATTGGTGCCTATGACGGACCGGGCCCTGTTCCAGATGGGGGATTCAGGGGTGAGCGTGCAGGCTGGCTGGCCGGTGTCCTGGAGCTGACTGCAGTGGGGGGCAGCCGGCAAGCATGTGAGCAGGGAAATCCTTGAACCGTATTTGCTACTCGGGATAAAGGGGAAAATGCAGCGGTGATGGGGAAGAAACTCCAGGGTGCGGGCAGCTGGCTGTGCCTGGGACGAGCGTGCGGGGAGGTGCCCTGAGGGAGAGTCAGCCCAGTGTGTTCCAGGAGTGGGAAGGACAGGCTCGGGCAGGGGAGAGGCAGCGCTGGGGTGCGGAGCCTTGGGGCACCATGTGGACGGCTGGCTGCACTGCTGTCTCACCAGTGCAGGGACCAGTTCATCCAGGGAGGGAGAGCGGTAGACAGACAGGAGCGGAAGCCTCTGTGGTTCCATGGCCCTTGTGCACGGGCATCTCTAGCTCTTTCAAGGCTCTAAGGGATTCCCCCAAGGCATCCCTCATTTGTTCACTCACTCAGCAAACATTTCCAGAGCTCCACTGCACTGCACGGGGGCACCAGGGCTGGGGGCTGGGGTACGCTGTGGTCCCCAGTCTCGAGAAGAGGCAGTGTGATGGGGCTGGAGGGCAGAGGGAAGTAGAGGGCCTAGGAGCCCAGTGGGAGGTCAGGGAGGGCTTCCAGGAAGAGGTGTCATCTGGGCTGAGGGCCAGCCTGTAGTCCTGACCCTGGGGCTGCGGCCCGAGGCTACGGCAAAGCGACACCTAGGCCAGGCAGGCACCCACAGCCTGTGCTGAGGGCCGCGGGTGTCGCAGGAAGGGCGAGAAGGTGTGCAGCTCCTTCAGCAGGACGCTGCTCCCCGCTCCACAGATGGGGCTGAGACCCAAGGATGCAGGGGTCTGCAGGCCTCGTGGCCTCGTGGCTGCCTGCCATCCTGGAGGGGGCAGAAGGCCCGACTCAAAGCTGACTCAGCCCAGGGCAGCGATCGATGGGTGGGGTGTGCGTGTGCCCATGTGTGCCTGAAGTCTGGCAGACCGGGGCGTCCTGACTCCCTCCCTCATTTGCCGAGCAACCTCAGGCAAGACTCTTAACCTCTCTGAGCGCGCTTCACATCTAAAACAAGGGCTACGCTCCACGCCTTGCCACATTCTTGGGAGATGGTGCAGGCCTGGCCCTCAGAGAGAGCCCCACAAAACTCAGAGACAGCGTGTGTCTCACTCTGAGCCCCAGGGCTTCCCGGGCTCAGTAAGCCCAACCCCAAGCGAGGAAAGCCTGGCGTGTTCTGTACTTTCCCCACCTTCCCGCCTGGCTCTGCTGTCGGGGAGGCAGCACTTCACCACGAGGGGAGCCCTTTGTCTGCAGGCAGACTGAGGCCCAGCAGCCAGCTCAGGCCACAGAGCAGGGGCCCGGCCTCCCCCTTTGGTGGGCCCAGAGCCCCCAAGCGCAGGAGCAGACTGGCCCGGTCCCCAGACCTGGGCTGGGCATCCCCCCTCCATGGGGGCTGACCCCTTTCCTGCCGGCCGTCCTTCCCCGGGCCTGGTCAGTGCACATCCGCCCACCAGCCTCCAGCCCCTCCCGGGGACTCAAAAGGCAGGAGGGGGCGGGAAGGGGCTACTGGGCCAGCTGGGCCTGGACATAGGCGGGGAAGTGAGCAGAGACAGGAAGGAAGCTGCACCACTGGAGTCTGGGGCCACCATTGTCTCACCTGGGGGTGGGGGCACCGGCTCCCCTCTGCCCTGCTCAGCCTGGGAGCAGAGCGGCCCCGCCCCGCCTTGCTGCTGCCTTCTTTCCCCACCCAGCCTCAGTTTCCCCATCTGCAAAACCTCCTAGGACAAGACATTTGGTCCAGGTCCGTGCACTGCCTGGAAGTCCAGGCAGGCGGCATCATGGCAGGTGCCGGCCAGCCAGCTCGTGCCCGAATCACTCCTGTGGCCTCCTAATTCCCTGTGAGCTGAGGGCTCCAGTGTCCCCAGAAGTGCCAGGGCCTCACATCTGGCCTGGGACTCAGACCCGGGCAGCCCAGCAGGTCCAGGCCTTACCAGCTCGACCTCTGTCAGTGTCACCCATCTGCAAGGTTCTTTAAATAGCTCTCTCGCAAAGGTGGTGGCTATTAGGCGTCGTGGCAGTAGGTGGGTAGGTAGGTAGGTGATAGAAAGACAGGCTGTGGACTGTAGGTAGGTAAATGATAGATGATTGATAGGCGGGCTGTGGGCCTCCAGGATCCCCCCTCCACCCCTCACCCCTCAGCAGGGGCACGGCAGGGGCACGTCCCCTCCAGGTGGGACAAGGAGAAACAGGAAAGACCCCTCCCTCCACCCACCAGGATGAGGGCCAAGAGGAAGCTTCAGGGCCTCCCAGCAGACTGGCTTGGGTGGCGCGGGCCGGGCCCCTGAGGGCCAGGCCGGAGGATGTGAGCCCAGCGGTCCGGACGAAGACCGCCTGGCACCTTCTGGCTCACAGCCAGAGCCCTCCCTTCACCGGCTGTCCTTGGACGTCACTCCCCCCACATCCACGGTGGGTGGGCGGGGGCCCTCCTCACTAGCCTGTGTCCCGGGAACGAGGGGAGAGGGAACCCCTGCCCCTGGCCCTGGTGGGGGTGTCTGGGGCTGCCCCCCACCCCAGGCCCCTCTCACAGCAGCCAAGCTCCTGCTGTCCGCTCAGACTTTATTGAAGGTGGTGGGTTGGGTGGCCCAGAACCGCAACCCCCCCCCACCGGCTTTTCCAGGGGGGGCTCCACTGAACATGGGATGGCTGAGGGCCAACTTGCTTCTGGACTTCGGGCACAGCTCAGTGGCCCCCGTCCCTGCAAGCATCCAAGACCCCAGCCTCAGCTCCGGCCCACCCCCAGTGTGGGCTGGGGGGCGGGACGTGGACAGCAGAGCCTTCCGCCGCCCCTGGCAAAGGGGCAGGATGGTAGCCCCTTCCCAGGCTGGTGGGTCCCAGGGATAAGGCCACTCAGCGTCCCTGCAGCAGTGGGCAGGGTGTGGGCAGGGCCGGGCAGCTGGGGCAGGACCCTTACCACCAGCTCAGGTCCCTCCTGGCCAGCTCCACCTGGGCCAGGCGGTGGTCACTCAGCACCTGCACCCGGGTGATGTCCGCCAGTGGCCTGTGGCGGTGCGCGAACTGCAGCACCTTGTGCTCCTGGGCGTGGACGTGGAAGTGCCCCGAGTCCGAGCTGACCTCCAGCTGGGGCAGGAGACCAGTGACTCATGGCCTCACCATGGAGGCTGGGCCCTGCTCCTGAGTCCAGCTCTGACGTGCCTTAGGCCCCTCACCATGTGCAACCCGCCTCGTGCCAGCTGCCCAGATGGGAGCCCCATGCAGGGAGTCCCCCACCCCACCTCCCCTTGGCGAGTGGGTGGCTGGCAGCCCCAGTGGTGGGCATCCTGGCAGTGCCCCCACAGGCCTCCCTGACCCCCGTGGGCCTCGCCCCTGCCCCCTTCACCTCAAAGGGTTCCCCGAGCACCAGCGGGAAGACGCTGGACACCTCCTCCTGGCCCCAGCGGCCACCCTGGAAGGCGTTTCCCACCATGGTGGCACTGGAGAAGCGGGGCTTGATGTGGAAGGCGATGTCCCCAGTCTCGGACAAGAAGTTGACCTCAAACCTGGGGGTATCATGAGACCCACTGACAGCGGGGCAGTCGCCCTGCCCAAGGCCAAAGGTGGGAACCCCGCGGGGGCGCTGCTCTTACGTGTCCTGTCCGGAGTCCGAGCGTGCCTGGGCCAGCAGTCTCCAGCCCGGGGCCAGGCCCCCTGCACAGAAGGCTTCAAACTGTGAGAGCAGGGACAGGCTGGTCAGCGCCTCCCCCAGCTCTGGTGTGCTCACCTGTCCAGGAGGCCCCGGCCCCCGGCCCCCAGGCTCCCAGCGTGTGCTCTCTACGGCGACCCACGCCCGCCGGGTAGCACTCACTCCAACGCGGGCCGGGGAAGGACCACAGGGACCTGGGGGCCCCTTCTCACCCACCTGCAGTGCCATCTGTCCCGCTTCTGCTGCCGCAGGGCGCGCCCAGGGATGTAGGCAGCTGGGCGGGGCAGGGGCGTGGCAGTCCCCCTGTGGGACAGGACACCTGACTCGCCCCTCCGCCCTCCCTGTCTCCCCCGCTCCTCCCGCAGGTCCCCCTTTCAGGCCCAGGGACAGGGTAGCTGTGCAGACGCCTGCCACACCCGTTTCCTCCGGCCTTCCTCTCCATCTTTGCTGCCAGGGATCCTTGGACACCTAGGAAAGCAGCTTCTGCCCCATTCAGGCTCCAGGGACCCAAACCCTCTCAATGCTCAATGAGGTAGGGGAGGAGGCAGACCTACCAACTCTGCCCTGGCCTCCTGGGGGCCCGTCTGACCGCCTCGGGTCTCAAGCCTGTGTCCCCAGCCCAGCCCTGCCGCCCCTGGCTCTCCTGCTCCGGCCGACTCAGCTGCCCCATGGGGCCCCGAGCTGGGATTAGGCTGGGCCGTGTGGTCAGCGCATTCCAGGGCTCTGGCGGAAGGCACAGGGGAGGGCCTTTCCCACACCCCAACGCCCCTCCTGGCCTGGCCCCTGGGCCTCTCTCAGCTGAGCAGAGGAGGGGGCAGGCCTGGGGCCCTCGGGAAGCATGTAGGGGAGACCACAGTCCCTCCAGGCTTTTGGGGCAGCTGTGGGGGCCTCCAGGATGGACCATCCAGGGAGCTGCTCCGAGGAAGAGCGGGGCTCAGGCTGCTGTATGCAGTGAGCGTGTGGAGAGCGTAGGTGAGTGTGGGTGAACGTGTGGGTGTGCAAGTGAGCTGGAGCATGCAGTGAGCTCAGGACCATGTGGCTGTGTGGATGTGCAAGCCCACGTGTGCGTCAGGTGTGTGTGAGGGCAAGTGTGTGGCTCCAGGTACCCCTGTCATTTCCCTGCCAGTTGTGTCTCAGCGGATGGGCACAGCACTGGACCCCCAGGCCCCTGGGCGCCCCCAGGCCCTGTGGGTGCTTGCAGGATAGCCAACCACATGTCTCCCCATCGCTCCCCTTGGCCTGATCTTCCCCCAGGCCTCCTGTGCCGGTCCAGGCGTGTGCCCGGCCAGTGTAGGCAAGGCGGGTGATGCTAAGGCTGGGAGGGGACCTGGCGATGGGCCTGCCATGTGGGGTGTGCAGCGGCCATGTCCTTGTGCCCCTTTGCCAGGCACTCGGTGGGCTGGCGGGCCTGCTAGGGGCGGGCAGTGGAGGTGCCACCGGACAAGCTGGCCCTCTGTGGCACGGTCCTGAAACCAGCTTGCCTCCCAGACCACATCTGCAGGCTGCAGACCCGGCACCGGCCCCCACCGCAGGAGCACAGGGCTTGCCCTGCCACAGTGCCCAGCAGGAGGAGGGAGGCCAGCCCTGCCTCCCCACTCCCTGCCCTGCCCCCTGCCAGGGGTGCTGGGGCTGGCTGCTGGGTGGGGACTCAGCCTGTGCTGTGGGTTCAGCGCTGGCGGGCCAGGGGCCCAGTAGGGCAGAGCATGCATTAGGGCCCCAGGAAGGCTTCCAACCTGCTGGCCACCTGGAGCTAGTGGTGTCCGTGCCTCGGGCTTCCAGCTGCTCCACAGTGCCAGCCCCTGTAAGCCTGCCCTTGGGCAGGGAGGGTGACCCAGGCAGCCACAGCCTTGGCTGGCCAAGGACACTGGGCCATTGTCTCCTCGATTCGTGGTCGGCAGGGCCCCAGGGACGGACCTTAGAGCCAGCTGCCTAGAGCCCCACTGGCCTCAGAGGCCCTGTAGATGGGGCTCGAGCCCCAGACGGGCTGATCGGGAGGCCCATGTGCTGCTGCCTGGAGAGGCCCTGGCCTGGGTAAGGAGGCCTGTGGGGCCTCTGATTCCAGCAGGCCGCCCCTCTTGGAGCCTCTGCCTCCCCGTCTGGACAATGGGGGTGTGTGCTGCAGGTAGTCCAGCGGGCCTGGAGGGGGCAGGGCTGTGAGCCTGGCCAGGTCATGCCAGCCTGGAGATGTCAGAAAGCCCCACCCGGAGCAAAGCAAGCTCTGGGCCCGCTGCTGCTCAGGGACTCTACCTGGCCTGAGCACACACCTGGCCGGGCGGTGGTCTCACCCTGCCTCACTGTGGCTTTGGAACTTCTCCCATGAGCGTGGGAGCGGCCGAAGCTCTTAGGGTTGGGATGAAGGGGTCCAAAGGCCCTACAGGCTGGGGGACAGAGAGGAAGACACCAAGGCTCCATGTGGCCAGCCCCACCATGTGGGCACATCCCAGTCCCAAGGAGACTGGGGCAGACCCCGGCTGGGCCCAGGACTTGCTGGCCAGCCAGGGCTGTGTGCTGTGGCCCAGGGCCCAGAGCAAACACACCTGCTGGCCGGGCGCCGCCCCTTCCCCCCTCCCGGATGTGCGGTTTTGCCCCTGGCCGTTGACCTTCACAGGCTTCGGAGGGGGCAGGGGGCCTCCACCTGGCAGCTGGGGATCTTCACCGGCCCCGGCCAGCAGCCTGGGCTCTGTGGCTGGTCCTCTGCCCCAGTACTTCCACTGCAGACAGGGCTAGTGCCCAGGGGGTAAATCATGCCCCACCACCCAGGACACCCTCTGCTGGGTGCTCATTCCGTGCCAGGCACTTGGCTGAGCTCTGCACACACACCATCATCTGTACCACACCCAGCAGTGGAGGGCGATGCCATGACCCCGTTGACAGAGCAGGATCTGAGGGCACAGAGACGTCAACAGCCAGAAGGCCACAAAGCCAGGACTTGGACGGAGCAGGCGGCCCTTTGGACATGAGCGTCTCCCCAGGCCACGGTGGAAGTCATCAGGGTTGGCTTCCTGGAGGAGGGGGCACCTAAAGCTCATCTTGAAGAATGAGTAGGAGTTAGACGGTGGCAGGGCAGGGTGCTGCAGAGAGGGGACAGCAGGGGGCACGGGGGAGGCAGGGCTGGCTGCGGGTAGGTCTGACGCACCTCAGTGGGCCTGTGGGTGGCGGGCACAAGCCGCCCAGGACAATCTGACAAGCGTCATCTCAGACGGAAGAGATCTCCCCAGAGTCAGGATGGGCGTGTGGCCCCCGGACCCCCAGGAGCGCCCAGCCTGGCCCACCATGGCGAGGCCGGTTGCCTTGGCTCTCGGGGGTCTCAGTCTGGGCCCGGCCGCCCTCAGAGCCCTCCTCAGCCTCCAGGACGCTCCTAGGACCCCGGCCAGGCCCCCGGCCCGCATCTAGAGCTGCTCGCCCTGGGAGGTCAGCGAGGAAGTTCCCAGTCCCCAAGGGAGGAGGCACGGGCAGCTTCCACGGCAGGGGCAGCCCCAGGGGCCTGCACGCCAGGTGGCCGCAGCACGCGGAGGCTGCCTCATGGGCTGGGACGCGAGCGTGCCCTCTGGGCCGGCAAGCAGGGCGAGGGCGGGGGAGTTACACGGATGGGGAAACTGAGGCCCGGGAGGCCAGGAGCTTGTGGCACCCAGCGCTGGCCTCTGCTGCCCCTTCGTGGCTCCTGCGAGGCCTGTGGAAGCCTGGAGCGGCCCAGGGCTGGGAGGGGACGGCGGGGGCCCCCGCTCAGCCACCTCCTGGGGCCTCTGCAGCGGTCCTGAGTCCCTTCCCCTCAAAGCTTGTTTCCGTCCCGCCTAAGACCTTCGTGGCCCCTTCCCTCTGAATCCCGCCCTGTCGCTCAGGACAGAGGACGTCTTCGTTCCAAGCCATTCGCGGAGGCCCCGTGGGTCCCTCAGAGATCTGTGGGGAAGGAGGCAGGTGTGCGTCCCCTGCACGGGGGACCTCCTCTCCCGCTGCCTCCCGCCTGCCAGCCGGCTGTGTGGCTGCTGACACGCAGCAGGGCTGCAAGGAAGTGCCGTTCCTGTCCCTGGGACCCGATGGAGGCCCCAGGCTCAGGGAAGGGAGACCAGAACTCAGGCCTCAGAATCTGGCCCATGTTGGCCGGAATCACCAGCACTTCTCAGCTGAGCCCCTACTACGTGCTCAGTACTGCGCCAGTGCCTCCCGTTCACCGCTCTGCCGGCCAGCCTACCATCCCCCTGTTACGGATGGAGGAAAGCAACCCGCTGCCCATGCCCTTACTCAGCAAATACCTGGTGAGTCCCTAGACGTGGCAGCCCTGAGCTGCGGTTCACAAGACAGACAGACTCCGTCCTTGTTAGGGAGGGGCAAGCACATTAAATGACAGATCCAGGCTCGCCTTATCAAATCATCGTTATGATGAAAGTGCTGAAGGGAAAAGATGGGGAGTGACAGTCATGTACAGGGGGACCTGACCCGATCCAGGCAAGTCAGGGGGACTTCCAGGAGGAGGGGACATGCGGGCTGAGGCCGGAAGGGGAGGGGCTATGGCCGAAAGAAGGGAAGCGTGGAGAGGGTTGCCAGTAAAGGAAGCAACCTGTGCAAAGGCCCTGGGGAAGACAGTGCGCCACCCCCTCTGCTGCCCGGCTGGGGACCAGCCTTTCCTGGCCTCCCCTGCCAGGCAGCACCTTCCACCCCTAATCTGGCCAGCATTGTTCCTGGCCAGGCTGCCCACTCAGTGCCCGGCCATTGTCCATGTCCGGTGTTCCCACCCTCCCCCGAGCCTCTTATCACCCAGAGAATCTACTCGCTTGGGGGCATTTGGGGCCCTGTAAGGTTTCCTGGAGCCAATGCCGAGCAGGGGCTGCCAGGTCTCTGCCCCTATGCTGGCACTTGGCACTGGCCGGGATGCCAAGGGGCCCTCCCTCCATACTGCCCCCTCCTCCCACAAAGCAAAGCAGGTCCACCTGCCTCGGACAAGCAGGGAGCCCCTGCCCCTCTCTGGGCCTCCGTTCCTCCATCGGCAGTTTCTCAAAGGGATGGTGAGCAGAGCCCATGTGCTCGGACGGAAGCGAGGCTGCCTCGGCCCGAAGGAGGGCCCTGCAGGCGGGCTGCTGAGCGCCGGGCTGGGGGTCCCGTGTCTGCCCCGCTGGCGGGCCTGAGCTGAGGGCAGCAAGCAGGACTCCACCCCACTGCCGCCCCACCAGAGCCAGCCAGGCCAGGCCTCGGCCCCGGGTTCTCACGCCCCACTCTCTTCCACCTCCCATTTTATAGATGCAGCAACCAAGGCCCAGAGCCAAGCTAGAACTGGCCAGGTCCTGGCAGCCGGCCGCTGGGAAGGTGGCGCTCTTCACCACAGTCCTGCAGAGCTGGGGCCGGGATTTGGGGGCAGGACAGAGCCTCCCTGCCCCCACAGCTACGCCCCCGGGCTCAGTGTGCTGACCAGGGCCCCGCTTTGCAGTCCTCAAAGCAAGCTCCTGGCTGTTCATGTGGGGAGGCTCCATTCCCACGTCACTGGCAGACGACGGAGGCTGCTATGGTCAGTGTGTGGTTTTCCTGGGGGTCACTGCTGTGAATGTGGGATTTTTGAGGGGTCAACAGGGAGTCTCGGGAGAAGGGTATGCCTGAGGGGCTCTAAGGCTCTTGGTGGTACGGCTTTGGGGGGCTGAGGGGAGGGCTCCTGGATGGGCAAGTGCAGGCCTGCCTGGAACCTCCTGGACTTGGCCCCGGAGTGGTGGAAACTGACCCCACATTGGCAGCCCCCTTCGAGGAAGCTCACTCGCCCCCCCGACAGGCCAGCGAGCGAGGCCGTGGGCGCTGGGCCGGCAGCCGGGTGCAGCCAGGGGCCTCTGTGGCCGGGTGGGTGCAGGGGTGCAGGTGGGCTGGACAGGGCGTGCTGGGGCAGCCAGGCGGCCAGCGGACATCTGGCCTGGAGGGGGGACTGTGGTGATCTCTCCAGACAGGCGCCGGGCTCCAGCACCCTCCAGGGATGGAGGCCGTGCCAGGTTTATAAACAGACCCGGCAGCAGCCGGATTTGGGGAAGGAAAGCTGGGAATCCAGTCAGATGGGAAAGTGGCGGCAGATCCTAGAGCTGACCTGCAGATGCCGTGACGTGGTGCCCTCCACGCACGGGCCAGAGCAGGGAGACTAGGGGGCATGCAGGACACGGGTGGGCTTCAAGCCCCACTCTGCAGAGGGGGCTGAGCGCTGCCCTGGGACCGGGGCCCAAGGAGGGGGGCCAGACCCACTTCCGTGCCGCATTCCCAAACATTTGCAGAGCACCTATGGCATGGTGGCTGCATGGGGAGCAGGACGGAACGTGTGTTGCAGCAAGGCACATAACAAATAGCTCAACAAATACATGGGACAATTTAGATGGTGATAGGTGCTGGGAAGAAAAAAAAATAAGGCAGTAGCATCGAGCTGTGCAGTCCAATACCACATATAGTATGTATGTAAACAATACGAGATTGATAAGACTTGGTGCCAAAAAACGGTAAAATACCTCATTAATAATTTTTATATTGACTACTGGTTAAATGGTAACATTTTAGACACATTGGGTTAAATGAAATACATGGTTAAAATGAATTCCACCTGGTTTTAAACCTTTTTTAGATATGGCCAGTAAAAAAAAATTCAGATGGCATCTGCGGCTCGCATTCTATCTCTGTGGGAAGGTGCAGAGTGGAGGTGATGGACGAGGGGGCTGCTTTAGCCGGGCCAGGGAGGGAAGGGGCTGTCAGGGCAGGTGGCTGCTGCCCTGAGACGTCACGTCAAGAGAGACCCAGCCCAGGACATCCGGAGAGAATCACCCAGGCCTGGGCAGTGTAGATGCGAATGTCCCGAGGGGGCCTTAGCAGGCGCTGGCCAAGCTGGGGGGGTGGGCAGGCTAGGGCTGCTCAGAGGGGCCTCCGGTGTGTAAGGTGGGGGGCAGCATGGAGAATGAGATGGACGGGGTCTGTCCCCCACCAGCATCGTCCTGGGGCGGGCTTGGCCAGGCAGCCCCGCCCCACCTCCGTGGGCCGTGTCCCCAGAGCCCTGCCTGCTCAGGCCGACCGCTGCTGGCTTCAAACGCTCCCGCCAAGACTGTTGGGAAAGGCCCAGGGGAGCCGCCAGCTCCCAAAATAGCCTCACACCAGTTCCAGGACATCTGTGGAGGGCGGAGTGCCGGGACGCAGAGTGTGAGACCACTGAGGCCCGTGCACGGTCGGGGCCAGGACTGGGGACACGGGTGGGGCACAGGGGCAGAGCGGCATGGAATTTCCTCAGCCCGAGGAACAGCAGGGCAGGGGCACCTACAAAGGCAGGGTGGGGAAACCGAGGCAGGGAGGGGCTGCCTGGAGGGCCTGGCCCTCCCTTTCCAGGGGCCCAGCCTGGGATTCTGGGAAGTAGGCAATGAGGGGTGGTCTTCTGAGACTAAAGCATCTTTGGTGTAAGACCCCTCCAGGCCCACATGACCCACCCACCCATCCATCCATTCAGTCAACAAACGTTTACCAAATGCTCACTGTGTGCTGAGCTGGGAGGCCACGATGAACACATGGAACATTCTAGATGGACGACTAAGGCCCAGAGTGTGCTGGGGCTGTCCTGAAGACGCACGACCACAAGGAGGCTGTCTAACAGAAAGGGAGGCGGGCAGCTGTGTAGGGGGTCGCAGGCTGCATGGTCAGGGTCAAGACTGACTCTTGAGGGTCTGGGGCTCCCCCAGCCCAGGACACCCCCCAGAGAAGAGAGTGTTTTCTACTGAAAAATGAGAACACGCATTAAATGGCCCCCGGCAGGTGCCCCTACCCTCTCCTCAAGGTTCCAATAGCTGTGTCAATTTGGCAATGTGTTCCTCAGGATAGAAAATAAGAGAAAAGAGAACCCCTTGTATGTCTAACTCCAGGGGAGGTGGGGGTGCTTCAGTGGGATGGGAAAGCCCGAGCAAGGGCCAAGTTCAAGGAGAAGTAAGTGTCCACGAGGTACCCTAGGGAGCCGCAGAACGTGGTGAGGGGAGGCAGGCTGGACTCAAGGTGGACGCCCACCTGGCTGGAAGAGGCCTGGCCCCCAGGCCACAGTGGGACATCCAGGAGAAGGGCCCCACGGCCCAGTGAAGATGGGATGCATGGCCAGCAGGGAGTCAAGCAGAGAGCTTTTGGGGTGAGCTGACCTCCCTGACGAAATGGTGCCAGAGGTCCTGAGAGGGAGGCCCCGGTTCAGCGCTCGGGGGGCCCTGGGGGTCTGAGGGCAAAGCCAGAGCAGTGGGAAGTGGAGGCACTGGCTCCCCCACCCCCGTTTCCTTGGCCTCCCCTCCCCTTCCCCTCCGGGCCCCAGAGAAGGGTTCAGGCTGGGTCTGGCATGCCAGCTCATCCCGGCCACCAGGGCCACCCCACCACGTGCCTGCTCTGACTGCGGCTCGCACTTCCCCAGGCAGGGAAGGGATGCGAGATTCTTTCAAAAACATTTCCTTTGCAAAATAATCCTTCGAAATATGTTTTTGGAAACACACTCCTGATCTGAACAGGAAGAAGTTAATTACAGCCCCTCCCCAGAGGGGTGCCGGGAGGAAGCCTGATGGTCAGGGAAGGGGGGAGGGCCGGGTCGGCCACTCCGAGCCACCCCGACAGCCGGCCTATGGCCCTGGCCACCGCCCCGCAGCCCCCTCTGTGGTTGGCTCCCGCAGGGCCCAAAGCCCTCAGCCCATGGACGGGGAACCGGAGACACAGGACGGTCCAGGGACTTGGAGAAGGTCACCAGTCCCAGGCAGAGCAGGGCTGAGCCCCTCCCCGTGTAGCCATGTGGTTTCCATGTGAGAGAGTGGGCAGACATGTGCACACAGGTCAGTGTTCATGTATGTGCTTGAGTGAGCGAGCGTGAGCCGCACCAGGGTGAACTAAGTGCTGGCTCAACGGAGGTGGGCATCTGCAGGCCTGACCTCCGCCCCCACCAGGCTGCCTTTCTCAGGCGCCGAGGTGCTAGTCGGACCAGGACCATGGGAGGAAGAAGATGGGAGGTCCCTTCTGGGCTCCTGCCCTTCAGCCTGTCCATGCTCCAAACGAGGGCCTTTGGGGGGCTGCCCACGGGCCTGGCCCAGAGCCCACCCCGGACTGTCTTCTCTGTGCCCATGTCAGTAAACACTGCTCATGTTCTGGGCCACGTGTCAGGTGCTATGGCTTGATGTCCAGACGTTTGGGGTGTCTGAACTCTGACCTTTGCTTAGCCATCCAGCCGGGGTTCTTACCGCCCCAGCCTGTGCCGTCAGGGGTCATGTACGTGTAAACCTAAGGCATGAGTCTATCCACCCCCCAGTGTCCTACCATCTATATTTATTTCCTGTGGCCGTTGTAATAAATCACCACAAACTCAGTGGCCACGACACACATTTACTAACTCACAGTTCCCTGGGTCAGAGGCGTCCTCTGGCTGAAGCCCGGGCGTGGGCAGGGCTGCGGTCTCTGGAGGTTCTATGCAAGAACCTGTCCCCAGCCCCTTCCCGGCTTCTGGAAGCCACCTGCCTGTGTTTGGAACCTGCAAGGGTGTCACTCAGGACCCGCTTGGTCCGCATCTCTGACTCGCCTCTTTCACTCACAAGGGCCTTGGGGTGGCGGCCCTGGGCCCACCGGACGATGCAGAACAGCCTCTCCACCCCAAGGTCAGGACGTGGCCCTCTTGGGGTGACCCACTATTCCACCAGCCACATCACCATCCCCCGTCAGTCTAGCTGCCCCCCATCCCTTCACGTCTCTAGCTGTCTGTCCACACACATTATTTTTCCATCTGTCTTTCCATCCACCTATCCTTTTGTCTGTCCTCACCCACCTACCCCTCCATCCACTCACATGCATCCGTCTGTTCTATGCAGCAGAACGCTAAAGGAGGAGGGTCAGAGGACCACAGAGGACGTTGGGGGGGGACACAGGGTGGCACCCCCATCCCAGACTCTGCCTGGCTCCATCTTCCTCCTCCTTAGCTCCTTCTAGAGACCATCAGAGTCACCATACCCCCCACAGATGAAGGGCCTCCTCCCTCACACCCACCTGCCCAGAGAGGGGCCCTGGGGGCCAGAGGTGTTTGCTGAGTGGACTCAGACTCACCGTCAGCAGGGGCGCAGCCTTAGTTCAGGCCCAGCTCCAGGGCCATGGCCAGGGCCCTCTGTGCAGATGCACGGGGGGTGCAGGAAGGGGTCCGCAGCAAGCCCAGCACAGAGAAGCTGTGGGAAAGGCCCCCGTGCAGATCCATCACTGGCTTCGGGGCATCTGGTGCGGGAGTGGTGGTCACTCGGGCCTGGGGGGAGGGCCTGGACCCAGCCCAGGAGGGTTCAATGGGGAAGAAATGCCCCCAGCAGGAGCACCGCGTGGCGACTGCAGGGACGGCTGCCCTGATGAGGCCCGTCCTCCTCACCTCCCTCGGAACCACCAGGGGCCCGGCTCTCGGACAGAGGGCAGGACCCTGGTCACACCCACACCCCTTCTCTGTCTCTGTCTCTGTCTCTCTGACCACATCTCCCTCTGGGCCCTCTCTGCACGGGGGCCCCTGCCCTGCAGTCGGACAGCCCAGGACTCTGGCATTTGCGTCCCACCCCAAGCCTCTGGGACGTCCTCCCCAGGGTAGCCTCCTGGGGCCACTAGGAGTGATCTCGGTCCGGACAGCAACCCCCACGTGCCCAGCAGCCCGACATCGTCAGCTACTTGACCGGCCCAGGCGTGTGGCTGCTCCGGGGTCCTGGACGCGACAGGCCATGGCTGGGGCCTGCGACCCAGCATCGCCCCGGGCTGAGGGCTGAGTGAGGTGGGTGAGGGGGCAGGTGGGGGAGGGGGTGACTGGGTGGGCAGAGGGGCGGCCAGGCTGGTGGACGGGTCACTAATAGGCTGGGCTGAGACAAGACGGCTGACAGACAGCGGGGTCAGCCCAGGTCCCAACGGGGCCGTGGCGGTCTTCTCCCCAAAGCCTGCCTCACCCCCACCAGCCCACTAAACGCTGCCACGAGCTCCCACGTGACCTGTGATGGCACAGGCCAGAGAGGCTGCTGCGGGCCCTGGCACGTGCCCTGGGGAGCGGTTGGCAGGAACCGGCGTGCCGGCCTCGTGGGCCAGGGCCTTGGGGGGTCAGGAAGGGAGGTGGGCTGTGCTGCAGGCATCCCAGAGGTCAACCAGGAGGCAGGGGCAGGGAGGGCAGACAGCCACTCAGGCTCTTAGCTGCCCAGCCTGCCTCTGGCATCTCTAGGTGCCAAGGCACAGCTGGGTCCCTGGTCCCCCACTCCCGCAGACCCACCTTCCCCTGGGGTCAGGGACCCAGTCAGGTCCAGGCTGGCCACATCCCTGCAGTGTCCCACTCCCGGGGAACCCCACGAGCAACCCAGCCCCAGTGGGGGCAGGGCCAGGCTGTGAGAAGTACACACGGACTCCGGATCTGTGCCCTGACCCCAGCCCCCATCTGCAGGACGTGGGCCAGACACCAGCCTCCATGGCCTCAGCTCCTACTCCCTGGCACGGCCCTCGGTGGCCCTCCCTTCAAGGCAGCCCAGGTCCCGTTCCAGCCCCCGCCAGCCGGTGCCGTCAGCTCTGTGCACGGAAGGAAGTCCCCTCACAGACACCGAAGAGGCCGAGAGGCCCAGCCCGCTGCACGGGGCAGGGCCTCCGGGTCAGCCAGCCACCGCCACCTCTGCTCACTCACAGAGGGCACTCTCCCCGGAGGGCCCTCACAGGGGCTGCCCAGGCCCAGAGCCCTGGGGCCAGAGGTGCCACTGTTTAATGAGGGAGCGTGACCGGCTGTCCCCTCGGAGGCGCCCCCGGCCCCTGCCCGGCACCCTGCGGCTGGGGGAGCAGTGCGGGCCCCCTTCCTGCTCCCTGAGGTGGCAGTGGCCCCCCACACTCACACCACTCCCAGAAGCCTGGTGGGGCCACGGGGGTGCAGGGGTTGCTCCTCTGCACATGTGGAGTGTTCTCCTGTAGGGACTGTGGGCGCCTGGGTCCAGGACAGGAGTGAGGCTGATGGACGGCACGGGCGTCTGTCAGGGAGGGTTTTGGACCCTCGTCTGCCCCAGGCTGCCCCTCCTCATCCTCCCAACAGCGTGCACACACATGCCAGGCACATACGTGGGTGCCCCAGCCACTACCTCACACTCTCCATATTGGTGCCATACCGGGAGTTTGAACCTGTCATTTACTCTGTCAAAGTGGGCACGTTGGAAAGAAACCTTCACACGCTCCCTCCCCCAGCAATCAGCAGCCCCGCTCCAAACCACCCTGGTCCCTGCACACGGTCCTGCCTGGACCTCAGCGCTCCATCTGGGCAGTGGATTGGGGTCCTGAATCTCAAAGGGCAAGTCTGGTTTAGGCTCCAGCATCCCCCATCCCGACCCCAAATCTCCTTGTGGATGGGGGACTCACAGCCAGGGGGCGGGGCCAGAGCGCAGGCTAGGCCCCCCTGCACCCACCCAGGCTGCCCATTGTTCCTGCCCAGGGCCTGACCACCCTGCCCCCACTGCAGAGCGGAGGATCTGGGGGACGGGGCGAGGGTGCCGGGAGGAGGGGCTGGACCTGTTAACAAGCTTCTTCCCAGCCCCCACCCGCCTTACCTACCCAGGCCCCTCCCAGGCGGAAAATTCAATTAGTTTCGAGCAACTGCTTTGCTGAAGAGCCAGAGAAAAGGGCAAGGAGAGAAAGAGGATCTGCCAGGCGGCTGGTGTGCGCGCTGGCGGGACGTGGGGGAGGGCGCGGAGGCAAACGGCCCGCTTATGTCTGCGCTTTCTGCTCAGTCCCTGTCTCTCCATGTCTCTACGTGTGTGTCTTTGCGTGTCCCTGGGTCCCCGTGTGCCAGGTCAGTTGCCTGCGCGAATACGGTCCACCCAGCTCCCAGCACCGCTACGTGTGCCCCCGCCTTAGCTGTAACTGCAAGCCCCCGTCCCGAGTCAGCTCCAGGCTCTGGGTTGTTACGCCTGGGGTGGGACTAAGGTACGAAAGGTAGGACCCCCTGTGAACGGCCTCAGGCCACCTCCCACTCATAGGGTGCGGGGGCCTCTCATCTCCCCAGACTAGGTGCCCACCCCCTGGGCTCCACACTGGCCTCTTGTCCAGCCCTTAAACATGCTGGCCATCTGGCCGCAGGGCCTCTGCATGTACTGTCTGTCTCCCCATGCCTGGCAAGCTTCCCCTTCCAGAGCCTTGCTCCAAGGTGGGTCGGTCCTTGTTCTCACTCTCCCATCATCCCTGGGCTTCCCAGCCAAAGGTCTCCCCCTGTGAGAGTCCTGGGGGACAGTCCTGTCTGGGTCACCCCTCGGTCCCAGTGCCCAGGGCAGAGCCTGGCACACAGCAGGTGCTCAATAAATGTTGGCTGAGTAAAGAAGCGCCCGACCCATGCAGCAGTTTATAGAGAACAGTGAGCTCTTAGCAGACGTACTCTTTGCTGCTGGCAAACTCCTGAGCACCCTGCTATGGCCTGACTTCTAGTGCCCACTCCTCCAGGATGTCCAGAGTGCCTGTGTCTTCCCCTGTCTCAGGCCCAGTGTTCCCTCGCCCACCCAGGGAACCCGGATCCAGCGAGCGTGCAGATACCTCCTTCCTGCTCTGATTGCACCGAGGACCCCGGGAGAGCTCTGGTCTGCCTGCCTCCTCATGGAAGGCCTCTACACCACCCAGAGGGCAGGAGGGGAAGGGGTGTCCATCCCACCCTTCCCCTTGTCTCCCTGAGCCCCACAGGAGCAGAGGAGGGGCGCCTACCTGAGCAGGTAGGTGCCCTGTGGGTGCTCAGGAGCTGCTGAAGGTGGGGCAGACTGTACACAGACCCGCAGGGAGACAGGGTGCAGAGGCGGCGGCTGCCTTTTCGAGCACCTCTTTATCCAGGGTGCCCAGACACGGTCAGGAGGGGTCGCTGCCTCTGGACCCTCCCCTTAGGTTCAGGGCCTCCTAGGGAGGGAGGGAGGTTTGGAAAGGCCCCTCTGGGGAGGCACTGGATGCAGAGGCATGCGGCCGGCCCCTCCTCCTTCCCAGGGAGGGACAGAGGCAGCTGGCAGCTGGGGGGCTGCAGAGGAGGCAGAGGCCTGTCCAGCCTGGCTGAGGCTGCAGTGGGCACCTACGGCCCCTCCTCAGGAGCCGTGGGGGCACAGCTTTCTCAAGTTGCTGGCCGCCCCCCTTGGCCAGCTGTGTGCAGCTGGGCCTCCCCCCCTGGGAAACCCAACACCAGCGGGACGTGGGGGCTGGGGGCGGATGCCGGCCCAGCCGGCTCCCTCACCGCTGGGCAAGGGCTTCCCCACCATGGCCACGGGGCCACTGTGACCTGCTGCCCTGCTGGTCAGTAAAAGGGACCACGTGCCTGACCCTGAGCCTGAGTGCCTGAACCCTGGGCCTGGCAGGTGACAGCACCCCAGTGAAGGCTGAGGAGGCAGCACTGAGGCCCCGGGGTGCCCACGGGGGTGGGAGGAAGGCCTCGCACCATCTTGCACTTGGGTTTCCCCAGGTGGCGCCCCAGCGGGCCGAGCTCTCCCAGCAGCCTTCTCCCGCAGGGGCCCGACTCCCGCCAGGACAGCCAAGCCCACCACGCTGCCCACTTTGGGGTGAGGGGCTGCAGTTCAGAGCCCAGTGGGAGGGGAGCGGGCTCTGCCCTGAGCACGACCAGGGCCCAGCTCCTTCCCGGACCCCCAGCTCTCCACCCCTCCAGCACCCACAACTGCCGTTGCCCCACTTTGAAGCCAGGGAGACCATGCTGCCAGGGCACCCACTGCCCTGAGCCTCCCTGCCCCAGCTCCTTGGGGCCTGACCAGCGCCAGAGGAGGGGACTGCAGGGAGGCAGCTGCCAGATGGCTGTAATCCTGCGTCAACAGGGGCTTAGACACCTGCCTGGCCTCTTCCCACCCTCCCCTCAGGCCTGCCCAAGCATTTTTGCCCATCTCGGCTTGCAAGAGGCTTTCCCCACTCAGCCAGGGCCTGGGCCTGCTGCCCGGGGGTCTCCACACCCCCACCCCGTCCCTGCCCAGATCTCTCCAGTCCCAAGCAGGTCACCAGGACAGAGTCGGTCACTCGGGCTCCCCGCCCCGCACGGCGGTCCTCAGGCCTGGCTTGGGCCAGCACAGCCTCTCTAGCGACGTGGCCCCAGCGTCTGCAGCTCTGCCGCCGGGGTTCACCCTGCCTTCCCCCCCTCCGGGCCCCAACACCCGTCGAGTGGGTGTCTGGCTGGGTAACTGTCAGCCCCTCTCCAGCCTGGGCATGCTCGCCAGGACCACGTCACATGGGCCTCGGGGATGAGGCGCAGGGCAGCCTGCAGGCTTGGTGCCGTGGGCCTGGCCTGCGCCCGGCCACACGGGAATGTCAGGGAGAAAGGCGGTGCTCGTTCTTGCCCTGGCCCAGCACCTGGCCACCCCGGCCAGCCTCGCAGGCCCTCCTCCTGGGCCACCTCCTTCAGGCTGCCACAGGCCTTTCAGGGCTGACGGACGGCAGGTCTGGATTTCCATGTCAATGGGCTGGTCTGCCGCCTGGTAAGCTGGTTAACAAGCCCCCAGCCCCACTGGGAGGCTGCCCGGGGTGTTAACACAAGCTCCATTCTCCCAGGGCTCTGCGGCTTCGCGGTTACCATGGCACCTTGCGTGGCCTTTTGGGCTACTGTGAATCCTTTCTCTGGGCCTTTCATCCTGGCCGTCCCACCCCCAGGCTGGTCGCTGGTGACTCGCCATGCCCAGCAAGGCTGGTTTCTCTGCCGGGGTCAGAGGAGACCGTAAATCCAGCCCCCCCGCCCCCCGAGTCCCCAGCCCTCCTCCTCTGGGAGCTCCGGGGGGAGGGTCCCCAGGCCCGAAGTCAGCCCTCTCCTCTGCTCCGTGCCCTCCCCTGGGCCCTGCGGCCTCCCCGCCGCCCAGCCTCCCGCACTCTTCAGCGCCAGCCGCCAGGGCCTGTCCTGGGGATGGGCAGGCCTGCTCCCACCTCAGGGCCCTGCTTCCTCAGACGTGCCCCCTCCACGGCTCATCCCCTTCAGCTCTTCATGAGGAGGTCACCTCCTCCACGAGGCCACAGGCCTGTCCCTCTCAACTCCTGCCCCTGCCCCTATTTTCCACATCCCTTCCAACATGCCGCGAGGGGCACTGTGTGTGTGCTCTCCAGAACACCAGCCCTGCGTGGGCAGGGACCCAGCCTGAGGGCCGTGCGGGGCCGTGGCAGGCGGTGGGCGCTCTGCATGAAGGGAGGGAGAGCTCTCAGCTCAGGGAGGGGATGTCCGAGCCCCCAGGACACAGGGCATGGAGAGAGGCAGGGGGAGTCCCAGGTCTGGGCTGGGCTGACCTCACACTGCCCTGTCTTCCTCCTGAGTGCAGAATCCCGCCACAGAGACCACCTTCCCTGCCCGCATCATCTGTCCCCAGAGCCCTGCATTTCTGGGTCCAGTTAGCCTGCCCGCAGACCTGCGCCCCGACCTGGCTCGGCTCCCCACCGCCCCTGCCCTCCCCGCTTCTGCTCGCATGCACCCAGCGATGGGGTGGCGCCGGGCCAGTGCCTCCTTGCCCGTGTGCAAGCCTGGTTCTGGACTCTGGCTCAGGGGGCGGGGAGCACTGCTCAGATGGAGTTGGTCTGGGCCCCCTGGTCTTGGGGTGCCGGGCGGGTGAGTGCCTGCGAGCAGCGGCCCAGGCCTGACCTGCCCTCCTCTTCCCCTCCCTAGCCTGCACCTGCTGGAGCCCCTGTGCCCTTTGGAGCTGCAGGATGACTGTGCGAGGCAGGAAGGACTGGGAATGGCTCTAGTTTATACCTGAAAAACTGAGTTTCAGCAAAAAGGGCCGGAGCCTCCTAGGGGAGGCAGAGTCTGACTTCTGACCCCGAGGCCTCTCCCTAGGTCATCTGGCAAGGGCTTAGCAGCCCAGCCTCGCTGCGCCTCTCTGAGCTCCGTGTACCCAATGAGACGGGTGTGACTCAGGCGGCCCGTGGCCCAGGCCCTCCTCCCATGCCCACCGCCAGGGCTCTTGCCTCCCTGATGCCATGGGGGCTGACAAGGGGGCTGGCTGCCCTGACTCCTGCCCTGCGCCAGCCTGGTCTGGGGCAGCCTTGAATGGGGCAGCCATCTAGAGCAGGCTTGAGTCATCCCGGGGATGAGGGGACAGCTGGGCAGGGCCCCCCAAAAAGGTGGACAACAGAGAGGGCGGACGAAGCGCAGAGGGCAGGGAGGTTGGTGGGGGTGTGGTGAGAAGGGCCAGCTGGGGGCGTGCTCTGGGGCCTTGAGAGCCTCCAGACAGGTAGGAGAAGCTCCACGAGCCTCAGTTTCCCCTCCTGGTGATGGGGACTGAGGAGGGGCGCCCCCATCTCACGGAGCAGCAAGGGACCCAGTGTCCCCCAGTGTGGGGAGGGCGCGTCAGGGTCCTGAGGGAGGAAGGGACGGGGGATGGTGAGGGCCCAAAGCCCCTCTGAGCAGTGTGGGCGAGATCCCGGAGCTCCCCGGGGGATGGGGGAGACCCGCCTTGCCCCCGTGGCTTCCCCCGCCCCATCCCTCCTGCCCCCACACAGGCACCTCTTGCAGCGTGGGGGACACCACAGCCCCGGGGGATGCCCGAGGCTTCACAGCAAGACCCCAGAACTGGGGGCAGGACCAGAGGGTGAATGTGTGGAGGCTCCAGGGCAGCCTGTGTGAGCCTGTGTGCCCGGGGCTGCCTCCTCCAATCAGGAGAGCCCTGCAGGGTGGCAGGCATGGGCACAGGGGGAGGGCAGAGCAGTCCTCACCCACAGACTCTCTCCACCCACCGGCCGCCCGTGGGGGCTGGCACAGGCCCCTGGGGGGTGCGCATGGATCTGCCGCTCTGTGAGTGCCCATGGCCTGGCGGGTCAGAGAAGGCCTGCCCCCCTGGGAGCAGGCCCAGCCTCACACCTGCAGAGGCCCCGCACTTCCTTCGTGCTGGTAACCCTCAGCCCCAGCCCTGCTACCCAGAGCGACGTGGCACCAACCGGACTGGGGAGCCTGTTTCAGAGGGTCTGCCCTCTGCGGCCCCAGCCTCCTGCCTTGCAGCATACAGATGAAGGCACCCCGTTAGGGCATGGCCATGGGGACGGAGAATAAGCTCCAGGGCGAGGGGGCGCGGCAGTCTCTGGAGTGAGGCAGCCCCGGGGCTCACCCTCCTGTCAGTGGTCTAACAGTGTCCCCTGAGCATCAGCTCTGCACCCGGTGCCGGGATTCAAGCTCGGGGACTGAGGCTCACGGAGGTGGGAAGGCCCCGTGGTGACAGTGACAATGGTGGTACTGTACTCGCAGAGTGCGAGGCCATGTGTGCCAGCTCTGTCGATGCTCACAACACCTTTTGACGTGGGCCTGCTAATTATTCCCATCTTACATCTGGGGAAACTGAGGCACAGGGAGCCCTGTGACCTGAGGTCACCAAGCTAAATAATTAGTAAAACCAAGATTTAAACACCTGGTGCTATGGCCCCAAGAGGCAGATAAACAAGCTGAGTGACCTTGAGCAAAGCATCTAGCTCCTCCCAGCCTCAGTTTCCCCAAACTCCCCAGCTTGAGGTGAGATCCACTGGTTAAACTGGGGGCAGGCCTGGCACAACCGGAAGTGGGAAGTGGTGGGCAGGGCGGCCCAGGTGCAGGTCAGGGGGCTCTCAGGTTGTGGTGGCATCCACCACACTGAGCCCCTCTTTCAGTACCTGTAAGATGGGGTTCTGATCCTGACCCCCCCCAAGAAGAACCAGGCCCCTGGGGCGGGCAGACCCCTCACCCGTCAGGCCAGCTACGGCCGGCAGCCCACCCTGCTGGCGGAGCCCGTGGACCCCGTGGGCCAGCCCTCCCACAGGAGCAGGCTGGGGGCTGCAGGCACAGACTGCGCCCCAGGGGGCGGGCCAGGGGTCATGGGAAGGGGCCTGATGGGAGGTCCCTGTGGACATACCTGGGCGGCCCAGCCTCCCCGGGGACACGAGATGGCATCAGAGTGGGCCTGGCCCGCCCGCAGCCAGACGGCCACCCGGCCTGCCTTGGCGGCCCCTGGGGAGGGACCCTCCCTCTGGCTCCACAGAGGCGAGGACAGGAAGAGGCAGAGGAACCGGCTGTGCGGGACACCTGAGCCCGCTGACCAGGCCTCCCAGGGGGCGGCCGCCCAGGGGCTGGGAGGCAGAGATGCGGCCGGTTCCCACCGCCTGCCCCAGAGGGTCTGCGAGGATGCAGGTCAGCAGGTGGTGGGCCAGCTGGGGCCTGGGCCTGCCCCAACCCACTCTGCCTCCTGGCCTCAGTTTCTGTATCTGTGACCAGGGACTGTCCCCCACTCCCAGGCCCCTGGGAGCAAGGCAGACAAGCAGGACGGTGACCCGACCTCACACAGGGGTGTCTGAGGCCCTGAGGAGGGCTCACAGGTGACTCTGTGGGCCCCCAGGCTTGTGGCTGCAGGGCCAGGGCCCAGTGCCCAGGGCCCAGGCAGACACCCCCGGCATGGGGGCTGCAGACCCGGCTCCAGGCCTGGCTCCACCACCCTCCAGCTGGGCGAGCTCAGAGCTAGGTTTCCACATATTATTAAAAGGTCTTTGGAAGATCACCTGAGCCTCTGTCTTGGCACAAGGGATTGCAGGGCGGAAGGCGCCTTCTGGCCCATGGGGCAATTATAGGGGGCAAACACTGGGCCTTGCTGGTCTGGGCCCCGGTCGCCACTCGCCTGATGTTCGTGCCCAGACCTGAGGGCTGAGAGAGAAACGTCCTGCTAGTGAGAAGGCCCCACAGAGCACCAGGTATTAAGGGTCATTGGCCCATCATCCCCATGCAGGGCAGGAGCCTGGGCCCCCAGGACCTGCCGAGGGGCACAGGGGCCCGTGCCTGTCTGTCCATCTGTCCTGTGTGGAGGGGAGGCTGCAGGCAGTGTTCCCGGTGGACAAGCCCAGTCTGAGCTGCGATCCCCGCTTCCACCAGCAGCTGGGCTGTCTGCCCGCCGACTCACACATGTCTGGGTGCCCCCCACCACCCTGAGCTGCCATGATGAAGCGCGGGAGGCACTGGCTTGGCAGTGAGGAAGATGCAGCCTCCAAGTCCCCTGGCATTTAGGGGTTTAATTGGGGCCATTCAGAAAGGCAGGTCCAAGTCCTATTCCCCAGCACCGTGATGGGAACTTGGTTTGGAGAAAGGGTCTTTGCAGATATAATTAAGGAAAAGGTCTTGAGATGAGATCATCCTGGCTTTGCGGTGGTCTGAATCCAGTGACCAGCGTCCTTCTAGGAGGAGGACACACAGACTCGGAGGGGAGACGGCCGGGAAGATGGAGGCAGACACTGGAGAGGTGCGCCCGCAAGCCCAGGGACACTGAGGGCGGTGGACAGCACGAGAAGGGGGACTGAGGCTGGAGCACACTCCCCTGAGCCTCCGGAGGGAGCCCACCCTGCCAGCACCTTGACTTCGGACTCCCGGCCTCCAGAGCCACCGGACGATAAATACCTGCCGCTTTATGCCAGGTTTGTACATGGCCACAGCTGCTGCTGGACACTGATGGGGGCTTGGTCCTACCCACACCTTCCAGGGGAGACCCCCAGACCCCTGACCCCCACTCGGGTCTCTAGCTCACTGGTCCAGGTGAGTTGTGGGGGTGGGTTCAGGCAGGCCAGCTCTCCAGGGCCCACAGGACCAGAACAGACTCAGGTCTGACAGATCCTGCCCGACACCCACCTTCTCGTAGTCTGGTGCCCCTGCTGGGGTCGGGGGGTGGGGAGGCTTCTCTCGCAAGTTCCAGCCCCTGGAGGAAGGACATCCCCCCGTGCCCAGCCTGGCCCTCACCCAGACAGGCCCCACCTACCTGAGTTCCCTGTGCAGCCTGAAGCCTTGCCCAGCAGAGCGCTGGCTCGTAGATGGTGCTGCATAAATGCTCCGTGAGGAGTCGAGCAAATGCACAAGTTGCCTGTCAACCCCAGTGCCTTTGTGCTTGCTGCTCCCACTGCGAGGATGATATTATCCCCACATGCCTCATGACACCCTCTGGCTCTCAGCCCGTATATCACCATGTGTCACCACGCCCTCCTTGACCACCCAGCCAAAGCGTGTTGTGTTCCCTCGTCCGATCATCTCCATCCCTTTCTTTTATTGTGTTTATCACTCTCTGCTGGCCCCAGGCTACCGTGAACTCAGAGGGCAGGGCTGGGTCTGTCTTGCTCCCATTCTATCTCCAGGGTCCAGCACAGTGGCTGGCATCCCGATACACTTCTATCTACATGAAGGTTTTGGCAGCTGTTCCGGAGTGGCTGGCGTGAGCCCCGCGGCAGGCTGCCCCCTGCCCACCTGTTGGCAGCCTCAGCGTGAGCTGCCTCTCAGCCCCCCACCACTCCCTTTGTGTCCAGAGGGCTCTCCCGGCCAGCCCCACCCTCTGCTCCCAAAGGCAAGCTCAGCGGTGCCCAGGCTGGCCACCGGGCCAGAAGGATGTCCTGGAGTCAGCTATCCAGGGGGAGCCCGTGGCTACCACGGTCACACTTGCCCTGCACAGGGAGGCAGGCTCCCCGGGATCCAGCCGAACCCTTTCAGGCCTGGCTGTGCACTCGGGGCACGGATAGCCTGGGGACATGTCCCCCGGGCCCTGGCTCTCAGGGCAGCAGCAAGGCAGCCCGTGGCACCGGGGGACCCGAGAGGCGCGCCCCTGACACAGCCCACTCGGACCCACGTGGCAGGCGGGAAGGGGCTCCGTGCTCTCCCTGCGCGGACTGCAGGGCAGCTGGGGAGATAGCAGAGGTCGGGGAAGGCTCCCGGAGGGAGAGCTGGCAGAGGGTCAGGATGAGCTCTAGGGGAAGCTGACTCAGCCCCAGAAGCCCCACTTCTCTGCGCAGAGTCTTCCTGGTGGGGCCAACCTTCCGTCCAGAGCTGCTGCCACAGCCGGACAGGAAGCGCGTGGCGGGGCCGCACCCTGGCCGCAGCCTCCGCCCGGCGCTCCAGCCTGGCGTCGGCCTCCCACCTTGGCCCGGCCACCTCCCTAGGGGACGAGGCTGAGGCTGGCCTGGTCCAACTCCCTCTTCCCAAGTCTGCAGCTGCAGCCGTGCAGGGGGGAAGGAGCCGGTTCGGCCCACCGGGGCCAACTCTAGGCGCGCGTGCACAGACACACGTGTCCCTTGCACGTGGCCACACGCGCCTGCTGGCTCACACGGGCAGCACGTCACCCAGTGCGCACACGGCTCGCTCACATGCGTGGAGCCATGCTCACATCTGCACGTGTGCGAGGACACACGTGTGTCTGGGCCACCAGCAGTTGGTGGCTGGGCCTTCCTCTGTCAAGTTGGACCTGAAAAGCAGGTCCTCAGGATAGAGATGGGGTGTGTTCGGGCCTGGGCGGCCGAGGCATCCCACCCACTTTACCCTGACCGTCCTACAAATTCCCACACTTGGTTGTCCACAGAGGAAGCAAGGCCTTGCAGTTAGGAGCTGAGTTACCGGCCTGTCCCCCCTGGCTTCCTCATCTCACCAGCAAGGACGGGCTTAGGACTTATCAGCTGAGAACAAGCTTTGCCCTCTGAGCAGGGGCTGTGGGAGGATATTGCTGAAGGGAGCAGAAGAGGCTGAAGAAAGGCTCGAGGGGGACTTGGAGGGGCCGGGGCAGTGCCAGGGCTGCTGGGCACACGGGACAGGTCGTGTGCTGACCAAGGATGGACGCCTGAAATCCAGCCCGTTCTCTGCTCACCAAGCCCAGAAGGAGCTGTTTTTCCCAAGCAGTGGCCCGGGGCAGCTGGCACGGTGCCTGGGGGGCGGTTCTGAGGACCCAGTGTGTACACATCCCAGCCTGCCCAGTGGACTGGATGCATGCCTCCCCAAAGCCCCACGTGCGTGTGCCGTCCACCCTGGAGGACGCCCAGCCAGCCCCCAGGCCAGGGCTCCCAAGGGCAGGGAGGCCCATCCTTGTCTGGGCCAGGATGACTCTGTTCCCACGCTGTCACAATGGCCGCACAACAGGGGCCTCCAGGGATGGAACCTAATCTCGGGCTATTGAAGACCTGAGAGCCGTGGCCCCTGCCCTGAGCCGGCAGACGGTCCTGCCCGGGACACCTGATCCACTGCCACCCTCGCCTCAAAGGGGACACAGTCCCCTCGGGGTTCGCTGCCGCACTCTCACAGACAAGGGGGGAAACTGGGTCGCGGGGATAGAGTGACAGCAAGGGCAGGCAGCAAAGGGGCCAGGGCGTGGGGGTGACCCCTGGAGATGCTCCAGGCCTGAAGATCTGCCCCAGGGAGCCTAGCCCTGTGGGGATGGGACTGGCCCTGGAGCCCCAGGAAAGGCCTGATATTTGGGGTTGCAGCCGAGACAAGAGCAAAACCACCTGCTAAAGACCCCCACAGCGTGTGGAGGACGGAGCCAGGACTGAGAGATGCCCGTAGGCCACGCTGGGGCCCCGCCCCATCCCTGAGCAGGCCAGCTGGCCACTTGCACCTCAGCGGGGCAGTCCCGCTCCTCTTGGTTTCTTGGCCAGGGCGGAGCTTCTCGGGGGCAGCCAGGGAGAGTGAGGCCCTGTCGGCAACTCCCCTGGGGCACAGCGCCAGCCCTTCTCTGTCTGAGGGTCTGTCTAGCACCCGCCTCTGTGCCCACTTCTATCCCCTCCTGGAGACCCTGCCCGGGAGCCCTGGAGCATGGCTCCACAGGACCGCAGGAGTTCTGGGCGTGGGAGACACATGGGAGACAGGAGCCCTCGGACACTCGTGCGCAGGGATGGCTGGAGAGGCATACTGGCCACTGTGTGACAGCGGGCAGGGGGTCCGTCTCCCCATCTGCGAAGGGGACTGAGCTCTTTGAAGCCACTTCCCATGTCCAGCAAACTCTTCGCTCTGTTTCGTTGCCATCATCGTCAGGGAGGTGACAGCTGAGCAGGGAGTCTGGGCTGGGGGTGGGGAGCACCGAGGCGAGGGGGCAGCACGGACCCCTGGTGGCGAGCGGGCCCCGGAGCCCAGGGGTGCAGGGAGCGGGCAGAGGGAGCTGGGGAGTGGCCGGCAGCGAGCGCCAGAGGCCAGGCCAGCCTCCCAAGCAGCTCATGGGGAGCCAGGGAGGGTGTCAGACCCAAAGCCCATTCCTAGGATTTGGGGGCTGGCCCTTGTGTCCACCCAAAACCACATCCCAAACTCCTCGCTGTGCTAGCTCCAGGCAAGGAGTCAAGCATCTCGGGCATGGAACTAGCCTGAAACCATGGTCCACCTCCCACCCAGGCAGCCAGGGGGGCCAGCCTGGAGAGGAGTATGGGCTCCCTGCTACGGTCCTGAGGGTGGGCTGGCTTCAGCTTTGCTCGTCCCAGCAAGTTGGCCACTGGAGAAGAGCAGGACCCCCAGGAAGGACCCCAGAGGTTGCCCAGGGCATGCCTGCCCTGCCCGGTCTGGCAGCTTCTCTGGCCTTGGGGAGAGTTAGGGCTTTGGCAGCGGTCACTCAGCAGACATTTACGGTCACCGCTGCCACGCTGAGCCCGGAGCCAGGTCCTCCCTCCCAGTGCACCAGATAGGAGGGCCCCCTTCTCTGCTTGTCAGATCGGGGTGGGGGACAGCCACACCCAAGTGGGGGGTGGGGGGACGGACCACCCCTGCCCCCCACCGTGTGACCCAGGCCAGCTCACTTCCCCCTCCAAGCCTCAGCTTCCTCATTTGCAGAATGAGACTGAGAGGCACGCCCTGCTAGGACGGTGACCCTGAGTCCTGCCCGCCCCTTCCTGCCCTCCCACCCTGACTCCCACCCTCCCGTGGCTGGCAGAGCGGCCAGTGCCCTCTCTGCAGGCCGAGGGGCCGTGGGGGTGGGGGCGCTCGTATTTGAGGGCATGGACTCCCGAGCCTCCAGCGAAGGGGCGGGAGGAGCGGGCCGCCTGACTTAACCTGGCAGGCGCATCGCAGTTCCGTCTAAAGCTTCTGTCAATACAAGCCTTCCTGTTTTGGAGATTAAACCTCGGCTGAGCAAACAGCTTTCAAGAAGGCCCCTCCCTGCCCCCTCCCACCCCAGTCCTGAGGCTGGAACCACCTGGAGGCAGGGGCGGCTGGCAGGCCAGAGGCCCAACTTCGCAGCCCCAGCCCTTGTAGACAGCTGTGCCCCTGCCCCAGCCCCCACTGACCCTGGCCAAGCCCACCACCAGAAGCCCCCGAAACAGTCCTTCAGCTCCCAGCAGGCACCTCTGTCCCCACAGCCGCGCTGCTGCAACCTCAGACCTCACCTAACCTCCTGTAGGAGGCAGGGAGCGAGCCACTCCTTGGGCCCTCACGGCCAGGCGCATGCCCACTGGGTGCAGACCCCAGGCGCGGCAGGAGAGCCACCTCCAAGTGCCTCCCTGAGGCCCAGGCCTGGGGAGAGAGCTGTCATCTCGCTGGTGAGTTTTCCACCTCTGCCTCCTGACACTGTGGACTGGAAAATTCTTTGGGGCCCGTCTCGTACACAGCAGGACATTCAGCGGCATCCCGGCTTCTACCGACAAAGTGCACTAGTCCCGCCTGCCCCCCAGGTGTGACGCCCAGAACCATCCCCAGGCATTGCCAAATATCCCCCCACCAGGGGTGAGCGGCCCCTGGGCCTGTCCTGCAGACTGTGGGTACGTAAATACACCACGGACGCAGAGAGAGGCCTGGTCCTCGCTCTAATGCTGGCCTCCGACCTCCCTGCCTCCCTCAGCCCAGCCCACCAGGCTCCACCCACCTCTGAGCAACCTGACCCTGCCCGCCTCTGAACACCTCCCCAGACCAGGCCTTAGTGCTGGCAGAGTCGCCCCCAGCTTCTCCCAGCCTCCTCTCTCTCTGGCCACAAGAACACAAGTCCCAGAGGGGCAGACAGACAGGGAGGCCCAGGGTGGACTCCCGGTGTCGGAGGGGAATGCAGAGCCACCTCTGCTCCTTCTAAAACGCACCTCGGACCACACCCCTCTTGGCCACAGACCTCCTATGGCTCCCCATTGCCTCTCAAGCTGACCCTCAAGCCATCTCCTGCTTCACCTCCCACCGCTCCTCTACGCACACACCTGCCAAGCTGCACAGCCTCTCTGGACACCTCCGGGCGGGCCCTTCCCTGGAGTCCACCCACTTTTGCCCCGCTGAACCTTCCAGTCGCGGGGTGATGGTCACCGTCTTTTCCTAGAAGCCTCTCCTGAAGCCCCCTGCCCACCAGCCTGGCACACGATGGATTCTTCCTTCTGGGCCTGACCCATCTTGCAGGGCCTGCCACCAACCTCTTCCCGTGGCGGACATCTGTGTGCCCGACGCGTCCTCCTCGCAGGACCACAAATGCCTGGGGCTAGGACCGCCTACACTTCCCCAGAGCCAAGCAGAGCCTGGTATGGAGAGAGTGCCCTGGAATGCTGTTGCAAGGGTAGGTGAATGGACGGACAGATGGATAGATGGGCCCGTGGTGGTGGCTTTCTCTTTGTGGGTGTGATGGCCCGCCCTAGGCTCATGACCTTCCCCGCCCTTTACTTCCAGGGCAGCCTGGAAGAATATATATCAATGCCATGTCCTCCTCCACTCCATGAGTGAGGCAGAAGGCCGAGCCCTTGTTACAGAGGAGGAGCCTGAGGTCAGGGAGATACAGAGACAAGCCCAGGGTCACACAGTAAGCAGGACTCCCTTCAAGCCAAGACTCTGGCCCCGGCTCCCATTCCCACCCTGAGTCCCTCCCTCCACTGGTCCCAGGGGTCTGGTCCCATTGACATGGGCACTGGGTCATGGCTGGGCCGGGCGGGGAAGAGGGTCATGCATGCCTGGGGTCTGGCAGGCACGAGCACAGCCACGCCCACCCCATGGCCACCACACAAGCTAGCCATTCTAGGCAAGACAAAGGCTGGCTAGAGCAGAGCAGCTCTGGTGTCTTCCGGGTGGATGTCTGGCCTCTGCACGACATCAGTAATGGGTTCTGGGGGCCAGGGCTCCTGCTACCGGGGACTGCAAATCAGATTATCGCAGTCCATCCCTGGCCCAGACGGCCCCAGCACGGAGCCACCAAGAGAAGCAGCTGCCAGGCCAGGCTTGCCCACCCTCTGCCCGCACAAATCTTGCCGTGGGGCCAAGTGGGTATCTCTCCTGCTCGCTGGACCTCATGTCTGATTGGCAAGACCAACAGTGGGTGTGAAACCTGCAAGGCCTCCTTGAAGTGGTGCCCGGAAATGCTTCCAGTGCAGGGCGGCCGCTCATCGTATGGTCACTGAGGCCGCCCATGGCATCGGTCCCTGCCCCCCACCACAGCCCTGCCCTCAGCCCTGAGTCCTGAGGCTCGCCTGCCCAGTCTCCTTACCCTGAGACCCACATTCCCCAGGGCTGGGGGAGGAAAGCATGGGAGAGCTCCTTTGGGCCTCTGTATATCCGTATTATCTACGTCTGTCCATCCATCCATCCATCCATCCATCCAACAAATGTTGCTCAGGGACCTACCATATGCCAAGCACTGTTTGCAGCTGACACCCAGCACCTTCCCAGACATCCACACACCATCTCTGTCCATTTATCCACCCATCCGTCCACCCATCCATCCGTCCACCCACCCATCCGTCCACCCATCCACCCATCCGTCCACCCATCCGTCCATCCACCCACCCACCCATCCACCCAGCTCTCTGTCCCTTCTCTTACTCATCCATTCAACCAGCGTTCATTGGGCACCTAGTTTGTGTCAGGCCCCCGCTGAGGAGTGAGATGTGTCCCCTGCCCTCGTGGAGCCCCCAGCCTAGCTAAGGAGGCAGGCAGGGAGACAGGCAGCTACACTGCACGGGGTCAGTACCAGGGATTGGAGAGGACCCCAGGACCTCCTTGAAGCAGTAGCACCTGGCCGGCTTTGAAGGGTGTCCCGCAAAGTCTTACCCAGCCACCCAGGCCCTGGCACTCTGACCACACTGGGCCGCAGGGTTCAGGCAAAAGGGCCAGGCCACCAGTGCTGGTCGGTGCTCAGCGACTGCAGAGTACCGACCCCCAGGCAGCCTGGGTGGGCAGGGCAGGGCAGGCTCCAGCCAGACCCCTATGGTAGAGTTGGTAAAATCCTGAACCCATGGAGCAAAGGGAACCAGCCCAAGACCACACAGGGTGTTGGCAGGAGTGAGGTTCCAGGCACAGTGGGCGAGCAGACAGGCCTGGGCTAGGCTGGAGCTCTCTGCGCAGCTGGAGCCCGTCTCTTCTCATGGGGGCAGTGCCCACCGCGGCTGCGGTAATGGGAATCAGCTGTCGTGCGGCACCCCCACTGCACCCTCCTGCCTCCTTCCCGCCACAGAGCCAGCTGTGACATGCTTCTCCCCTCCTGCCGCAGAGACTGGTCCAGAAGCCATGCCTCTTGCTGCCCCTCAGGAAGCCCACGGGCACCCTGGCCTCCAGGAGGCCCCCATGGTGCCAGGGCTCCTCCTGCAGCCTCCCCGCAGCCTTGTGGATGGGCACTCTCTTGCTTGCCCATCAGATGGGGTGGCGTGAGGCCTGCCCGAGGCCCCACCAGCCAGCAATACCGTCCAGTTCCAGGGACACTGAGCAGTACTGCCTCGGATGACTTCCTGTGAGTTAATGGGTCACCCATTAGGTCTCCTGGATCTTCCCAGGAAAGAAACAAGCCAGAGGAGGCTGGCCACAAGACCCCTGGACCCTGTGGAGAAGGGGCTTCCAGAAGCTGCTGGGACTGATTCCGTCCGCAGGAGGAGCCAGGCTGAGCCCCGGCAGGGAACGGGGCTCTGAGCTCAGATGGGAACACACGCCACCTCTGAACCTGGTGGGGAGGCCGAGTCGTGCCCCCTTTCTCCAGCCACCTCTCCACTCAGCCTCAGTGGGCAAGTCTCAGGCCATTCAGCGCTGCCCAGGAGCTCCACCAGGCATGGACACCCATGTCCCTGGTCCAGAGGCTCAGGCTATCTGCTTGTCTGACCTACTGCCCATGAAAATTTCATAAAATGGACAGGCATTCTCCTGTGTTATGGGTGGGGAAACTGAGGCTCAGAGGAAGAACATTCTAGGTCCAAGGTCTTAAAGCTGAGAAGTAGCCCCTCTCGGATTGGAAGGCAAGCAGTCTGGCTCCAGAAGCCCCCAGGCCCTGGACTGTGTCCATGTGCCCCTGCCTGGGGCAGGGCCCTGGTGCAGCTCTACTCCCCCTCCTCCCTGCGTGGGCACCCTAAGGCTCCACAGGGCTTCCTGGCAACCTGGTCAGCCCTCCCTATCCCCTCCCCAGCTCCCCATTTCCTGTCCTGGGTCTGGCACCTCCCACCTTCCACAACCCCACTGCTGTCTGGCCTAGTGGGTCCCTGGAGGGAGCCTTTGGACCTAGGGTGAGGGCAGGGGAGGGGAGCCCCTCTGGCTGGAGCTGAGCCTGAGGAAGGGGGTGGGGGCGGCTAGGCCGGCCACCCTCCCACAGTTTGCAGACCTCAAGGAGTCACCACGAAATTCCATTCTCCTGACAGCAAAGAAATTGAATCACTCTTGCCAAAGCCCATAGCCCCCACAAGAATGCCGGACAGCTTTGTCCTGCTGTTCCCAGACAGGCAGCTGAACCCCGGTCCCCCTGCCGCCACTGTGCCTGGCTGCAGAGGTGCGGGAGCCCTCACTGGGCTCTGTGCATGCTCCTGCCAGGCTGGGCCCATTCCCCTCTGTTCTGCTGCTCCTATCCCTTGCTCCCTGCGTACAACTCAGCCCATCTCTGAGCCTCACTTTTCTTTCTGTGTGATGGGCACATTGCTCCCACTGTCTGGTATGCCACGGGGTCGTGTCACCAGGATTGTGTAGCACTAGCTGGGGAGCACAAGTCAGAGAAAGCAAGAGGGCTCTGGGGTGCCAGGCAGGGTATCCCACCCCTGGGCTGGGGGCCACAGAGGGGCTGGCCCACAGGTCCTTGTAAGGTGCGGCATGGGGTGGCATGGCTGTGTGCCACGCTGCCTCCTGCTTCTTGCAGAATGCTTGGCACCTAGTGGTCACCACTAACTCTGGATGCCACTGACCTGAATCCCAGGTACAGGGCATAGCTCCTGCAAAGATTTGGGGGTTCAGCCATGCTTCGGCTGTTGGGTAATGAATGGGGAGGGATTGCAGGAGGCAGCAAGGAATGGGGCTGGGACTAAGTTCCAGCTGCACGGACACGGGGTCAGGACTTGACTTCAGAGGCGGTGGGGAGCCGTGGAAGATTTCCATCTATGTGTGCACGGGAGCAAGCATGATCAGGGCGGTCTGGGTGCTGAGTGGAGGATCAATAGAGCAGGGAGGCTGGGGACAGGAGACCCCGCAGAGGATGTCCAAGAGGGGGGAAGCAGAGGCAGTGCAGGAGGGTCTGTCTCCAAACAGCCCAGATATGGAACAGACAGGAGGCGGTGGGGGGGCAGGGGGGGGGGCAAGGGGTATGTGGACACAGAGACCCTTCAGGCCTGAGGCTGGGCTGGGGCTCTGGGGAGCGTGTGGGGGCAGGTCACCCAGTCACCGGGTCCTTTTCTCCCCTGGCCACCCCCACCTCTCCAGCTGCCTCGAGGCTCCAAGGCTGGGCTGTGGCTGATGGGGGAGGGGTTTATGGCAGGAGGTGACGCCACGGGAGACTTGTCACTTGGGCACCCGACAGCACCATCTGCTCCGGCATCTGCCTGCCTGAGGCAGTGCCTGTTAATTACCTGGGGGGTGGGGCAGGAAGAGGCCTGGGAACCCTCAGCCCCTACCCCATCCCACGACAGAGGGGCTGGGGCCCCAGGGCCCTAAGAGCAAATGGGCCCCAGCCCCATGGGCGGGAGTCAGTAGCCAGGCCAGACGCTTACCAGGTAAGTCTTTCTAGAGCATCCGCTCTGTTCCAGACCCTGTCCTCTGGCATCTGACGTTCAGGAGGACAGAGAGAGACCCCAGAGGGGCGTGTAAACAACTAAAGTGCCACTGCAGGAGAGTGGCGAGTGCTGTGAAGGGATGAGTCCCCTCTAAGGGGGTCCTGTGTGGCCATGGTGGCGCAGGGGGCCTCTGGAGCAGGGGGTGGCTGAGCCCAGGAGGGAGGGGTAGGAGGCGCAGCCAAGCGGAGAGCCGCCCCCAGCCGCGTTTCCGGAAAGTGCTGCGGGCAGGGGGCTCCGACCAGTTCCTGTGCCCCTGCGCCCCGGGAAGGGGGGCTGGGCCACTTCCGGACCCCTTGCCCCTCACCTTCAACCCCGGCTGCGGGCGCGCATTCCTGCCGCCCCTGCCCGTGCGGTGGGCCGGCCGGCCCGTGGGAAGGGCCGGGGTGGAGGCCGCGTGTGCCGCAAGGCGGGGCCGGAACACAGCTGGGCCACATCTGGCCCGAGCGCAAGGGACCAAATGGGACAGAAGGCGGCCTTTCATCCCGCGAGGAGAGCAGCCACCTTCGTTTTATGTCGCCCCGGGGCGCCTGGAGGATTTAGAGGGACCAATCCCCTGACATTGGGCCAAGATTGAGGAAATCACCTCGGGGGATTCGGGTGGAACTTGATTCAGGGGCTTTCTCGCTGGAACCTCGTGTCCCTACCTGACGCTCAAGCGGCTAAGCCCCTCCTCGATTATTAATCACGGCTGCCCGGGACCCAGCGCTCAGGTCCGCCCGGGCGCCGCCCCATTTGCTTGGCCCGCGTCACCCTAAGGGGAAGAAGCCGGGCGCTGGGAGGGAAGCGGACAACGAGGAAGTGAGAACGTCCCTTACGGGACGATGGAGCCCGAAGCCCTTGTCGCTGAAGCCCGGTCACAGCGCCGAGGGAGCCCCTCCGCTAGCCAGAGGCCGGGTGCAGCCACCGCTGGTGCTGGCCAGCCGGGTTTCCCTTTCGGGCTACCAGGGCAGCCCGGACCAAAGCCCCAAACCCATCGACCTCCCGCAGGGGCAACCCGGGAGGGGCGGGGCGTGCACGTGTGCACAAGGGGCGGGGCCGCGAGCCCGCCCCGCGGTTCCCAGACCCCCGCCGCGGCCCCACGTGGGCGCCGCTGGTCCCGGGGGGGAAAACCTCGCGAGGCCCCGCCCCAGGTCCCGGGAGCCAGTGAATGCGCGTGTAGGGCGGGGTTATTAGAGGCTCCACCCACGGGGCGGTGCCAGTCCCGAAGGTTTAAGACCTTCGGGCGCGGGCGCTGCACAGCTGGACGCGCCACTGGACCAGGGACGGGACGCGCGGAGTGCGTGCAGGGCGCACGGGGCAGGGCGCGCCGCACGGCCGCCACTCCACCATGCTCAAGCGCTGCGGCCGGCGCCTGCTGCTGGCGCTGGCGGGCGCGCTGCTTGCCTGCCTGCTGGTGCTCACGGCCGACCCGCCGCCGCCCCCGGTGCCCGCCGAGCACGGCCGGCGCGCGTTGCGCAGTCTAGCGGGCCACCCCCGCGGGGGCGGCCCCGGCGCCCGTGCAGGAGGCAGCGGCGTCGCCCGGAGCGCTCGCCCGCGAGGTGCATAGTCTGTCCGAGTACTTCAGTCTGCTGACCCGCGCGCGCAGAGACACGGGCCCGCCGCCCGGGGGCGCCTCCCGCCCCGCTGACGGCCGCCCGCCGCAGCCGGCGGAGCCGCTCGCTCCCCGCGACGTCTTCATCGCGGTCAAGACCACCAAAAAGTTTCATCGCGCGCGCCTCGACCTGCTGCTGGAGACCTGGATCTCGCGCCACAAGGAGATGGTGAGCCACGGCGCCTGGACGCGCGGGCGGGGCGGGGCGGGGGGGGGGCGTCGTCTTGTCCGGCTGGTGGCGGGATCCCATGGGCGCCAGGGTGCATCTTAGGCCACTGGACTATCTGGGGGCTGTGATACCAGCCTTTTCCCTTGCAGCCCAGTGTGCCTGGTGCTGCCACTCCCCTCGTAGAGTGATGCGGGTGTCTTTTGGGGTTCCGACCCCAGCCGACTTCCAGAGCCCTGGGTTGTGCGCACTGACTCTCCACTAGCCACCAGTGCTTAGGGTTGGTGCCCTTTGATGCTTCTTGCCCTGCAGACATTGGAGCGCATTAATAGGACATTGTTGACTCCAGACCTCCCCTAGGCAGATCCTGCATGGGGCTTCCACCTGGGCTCAGGCCCTCCCCGGGGAGGAAAACTTTCCTTGGAGGTGGAATGGGGGGTTAGGACACTGGGGTGTAGGGCCGGTCCCCATCCAAGTCTGCTGTGTGATGGGGGACAAGTTACTGCTGAAGAGTCTGGCCTTGGGGGTGGGTGTTGATGGCTCCGGGGGGTACATCTCAAAAGAAAGAGGGGGACCCAGCGAAGAGGGAAAAAAAGTGGGAGCACCAGGTTTTGGGGCTGTGCAGAGTTCGTCTCCCCATGGTGCAGGAGTCTCTGGAGCCTGGAACCTTGTGTTTAACACATCTCAGATGAGCCCTGGCTTCCTCACATACATAATAAAGACACACCCCACTTTGAAAATCTGCCTCGAGGCCTCAGCAGGACGGTTGGGTTGGGGCGGGAAGAGGGCAGAGTGTGGGCCCTGACATGGAGGGGCCATAGGGGAACATCCCCCGGCTGGGAGGTCCAAGGAGATGCGAGCTTGGGATGAGGTCAGAGACCCTTAAGAATGGGGGGGGGGGGGCTTCAGAGAAGGCCCGGCACTTCTCTCTCCGTGTTCAAACCCTTGAAGTTTTGCCTTGCTGAGCCGTTTTGGGACAGAGCTCTGGTGAAGTCATGATGGGGGACACGGGGACAGGGTCCTATCTCATCCCTGCGTGGGAGGGGCCCTGGGGGTTTCATGGCAGCTTCCTGGGAACGCAGCGTCTCTTTCCCAGGGGCTTGGGCTGGTGGGAGGGGATGGCGGGGGCCCTGGGTTTTGTTTGGCGGCCGGGCCGTTAGGATTCCCAGCGCCCGGCGGCTCTCACGCCGGCCGTTTGGGCAAGGTAACAAAGCGCCTTTCTCCAGCGGAGAAAGGCGTCCGGCCTCTTGTGTGCAGCTATGCGCTCCATGGGAACCGCCACTGGCGCGCTGGCCACTCAGGTTGCCTGGCGATGAGGGGGTCTGTGGTCCCCCCCACATCCCTGACTGACAGCCCTCATGGGGCACCATCTCTGAGCCAGGCATTCCCCCCAGGATTCTGCCTCCCTGCTGTGTGACCTCTGGCAGCTCTCAGCCCCTCTCTGGGCTGCCACTAGCTCTGAGAACCTCTCATCTTGGACTTTGGGAACTTTCTCCAGCAGAGGGGATATGTTAGGGGGGGGGGGGTCTCAGGGATCAGTCCCCGCTGAGCTGGGTGATACTGGCCAAGCCCTAGGACCTCTCTGACACTCAGTCTCTTCATCTCTGAAATGGCGAAAGCATCGCCCTTCTAATATGATGTTATAAAAAAGGACTGGCAAAGCCTGGAGGTGCAGGGAATGAACCCGGCCATCCCTCAGCGCTGGGGTGGGGGCCGCCACTCCCTTGGGCCCCGGACTCCCCACTCAGGGCCACTTAGGTTTCCTTCATGTCTGCTGACCCCAGAAGAGGTGGAATCTGCCCCCAGCATCAGTGGTACAGCAAGCAAGAGCCCCCCTTACGGTGTATGGGTGGGGCAGTCCTAACTGTCCCAGCAGGGGGTTCTGTTCTCCGGTCCCGTGCAAGGTGATTCAGCCCAGTCTGACGAGGAGACTCAAGCCAAGTCAGAGCTGTGGTGGGGGAACCCAGAGAGGCTGTGTGAGCCCACAGCAGGCTTCTGACCCCTGTGGTGGGCAGGGGAAGACTTCCTGGAGGAGGTGCCATTTGAGCTAGACTGAGAGTAGAAAATGCCCAGAAAGGGTAACCTGAGGGTCGTGCAACTGGAGTGGCTGGAGTGGAGGGGAGTCAGCATGGGGGTCCAGCCTTGAAGTCCGGATGAGGGACTGGGCCTTTGGCCCACGCGGTCCTCCCCACCCCTCCCAGGAGTGGGCCAGGCTGCAGGGGCCGTCGCCGCAGGGCCACAATTGTTGGGGGAGAGCTTGGCATCCTGTGTTTCTTTGAATCACAGGAACAATGCCGCTTCCTGTGGGTGTCCCCCCGCCCCCAGCAGCCCTGCCGCCCGCCCCGGCTGCCCAGCGCTTCCTCCTCCAGCCGCATCAGGGACCGGGGAGAGGTCTGGGGTGTCTCGGTCTGCAGCCAGGCTGAAAGAGCGCCTCCTCTGCCTTAGGGTCTGACCGCCGGCTCCTCTTTGGGGCTCAGTTTCTCTGCTTGTACACTTGGGTAGTAATGGTGCCCGCCTCCCAGGGCCGTTACGGAGCAGAAAGAAGAGTCCGTGCTTTGCTCTGGGCACTCAGGAGCTCTTGTTACACCCATTGTGCAGAGTGGGAAACTGCGGCTTTGAGCGGAGGGCAGCCTGTCCCTTCCTCTCCTGGTTGCTCTGATGCGGGGAGAGCGGAGGCCGGGCAGGTACCCGCGCACCCCGCAGCCCCACTCTCCCTAGAGCTCTGCTCAGGGCCGGCAGCCTGGCTCTCCTGAAGCTGAACAAAGGTGACTTTAATCTCCGTAGCCTTGGGCTGGATTTTTAGGGCACCACCAAAGCGCGGGAGAACAGGCCTTGCTTGATCTCATTAAGAAAGCATTTTCCTTTTAATCCAGCAGCAGCGCGTCTGCCCTGGCTGGCCCCAGCCTCCCACGGCATTCCTGGGCTGCAATGCTGGGGAGCAGGCGGGGGGCTGGGTACGAGTCTGTGCGTGCGGCCGCCCTGGGGTGTCTGCTGGGCTCTGGAAGGAGGGGTGCCTGTGCAGAGAGGGCGTACATGGAGCTCGCCACCCCCCTAGCTCCAGGCCTGTGCTCTGCAGCTTGTGGCCTCACCTGACTATGCCCAGGTCTGGGGTCAGGCTGGGCATGGAGCTGGCCGCCCAGGCGATGGCGGGTTTCCCAGGTCCTTGGGTATGCACTGTGCCCCAGGCCTGTACAGGCGGTCCCTTGGACCTGTTTGTGCACAGGAAACAGGCCTGATAGGCTCAGAGGCGGTGGGGGGGGTCCCATTCTGCCTGTGCTCAGAATACCTACCACCGGGACTGAGGCTTTACACGCAGCCAGGCCTGGGTGCGCCGGGCGGCACGCGCTGGGCGGGCCAGGCAGAGGAAGGAACATTCCTCCCAGGTGCCGACGGGCCCAGGCGGGCGCCAGCATCTCCTGGCCCCGCCCCGCTGGCCCTCCCTCTTCCAAGGAGCCATCCTGGCACAGGTGAGGCCTTGATGTGGCCTTGGGGCAGGCCTGTCTGCAAGCCCGGGTTTCCTGGCCTGGGCAGCGGGAGGGGAGCGCTGAGCTGGCGTGAGTGCTGGGGGCACTGATCTGTGGGCAAGGCACGGACAGGCTACTGCAGCCTACCAACCACCAGTGTCTCCATGGAGCAGCAGTGGCCGCTTTGGCTCAGAGAAGGTGACCTTCCCAGCTGGTCACACCGCTGGGGCGCAGGGGGCCCAGTTCGAAGGCCCAGCCCAGAGGACTGCAATGCTGCGGCTGCACCCCTGCCCGCCGGACCTTGCGCCCAGCCTGACCCAGTTAACCAGGCCAGCTGTATGGTAATGGGCAGCTCGGCCACTCCCGCTTAACGTGGCCGAGTTAAGGCCGCCCGGCGCCCCTCGCCCTGCGGCCCAGGACAAAGCTGGCGGACAATGCCTGGTGATTCATCCTCCCTCCGGGCCCTTTGTCCGCCAGGGCTTGGCAGCCGCCCAGAGGGGGCCTTTGTCCCCGGCTGATTGGGACTTGGCTTCCCGAAGCCGACCTCCGCTGCCTGGCCCCCCACCACCCTCTGCCCCCTCCCGCAGTGCGGGTGCTGTGTCAACAAGGGTGTGTGCCCCGCCAGGTGCGTGCAGAGCAGGCGGGAGCCGGCTACCTGGTGGAGGGGTGGGGCGTCCCACCTGGCTCGTGCCAGTACAGCAGCCTGGTGAACTTGGACCCAGCTGTCTACACGGTGGGGTTTCCACTCAGGTGGGGCACTTGAGCTGCACTCTGTGCACTTGGGGAAACTGAGGCCCAGAGAAGGGTGGGGTGTGGATGTGACTGAGCTGTCACTGCAGAAACCCCAGGGTGTCCAGCCCTGGACCCTCACAATGGCCCCAGGTGGGGGGGGACACAAAACTTCCTGTTTAAGGCCACGTTTCTCCTTCTAGACCTTCATTTTCACCGATGGGGAAGATGAAGCCCTGGCCAGGCGCACGGGTGAGCCCTGGACATGGGGAGGCGTGGGGGCTCCCGTCCCCGCAAGGAAACCCTCCCTTCCATCCCCCCACCCCGGCCCCTCCGGGGAGGTCACAGAGGCCATGGGCCTGGGAGGACAGTTTACTCAACTGGGTTGCTCAATGCCCTGCCCCACCACTCGGCCCCCCACCAATTCTCATGCAAATGAGGCCCTTTCAGCTCCCGGGCCCTTTGAGCTGATGTGGGGCAACAGGTGGCTGGTGCTGGGAAAAAGCTGCCTGAATGGGCAGGGTGGGCAGGGCTGCAGGGTGGGGGCTGGACTGGGGGGGGGTCACCGCCTGTGTCCCCGCAGGGAGGGGCAGCTTGAGTGCAGGCTGCCCTCTGTGAGCCAGTGTGGACCCACTCAGCCCCCTCCCCTCGTCCACAGGCAATGTGGTCAGAACTAACTGCTCCGCTGCCCACAGCCGTCAGGCCCTGTCCTGCAAGATGGCCGTGGAGTACGACCACTTCATCGAATCTGGGAGGAAGTGAGTGTTGGCCTCGGCTGGGGCCTGAAGAGCATGACCCCTGACCTTGCGAGCTCCTGTGCTGCCATTACCCAGCCTTTGCAGGCCCTCCCTCACTGCCCTGCCTCGCCCCCAGGTGGTTCTGCCACGTAGACGATGATAATTACGTCAATGTACGGGCCCTGCTGCGGCTGCTGGCCAGCTACCCCCCTACGCAGGACATTTACATCGGCAAGCCCAGCCTGGACAGGCCCATCCAGGCCACGGAGCGGGTCAGTGAGAACAAGATGGTGAGTGCCCCACCCACACACGCCTGGAAGTGCAGGGTGCAGGCCGACAGCGCCCTGTAGCCTGAGGCGGGGTCTCACCAGGCTTTCCCCTCCTGCAGCGTCCTGTCCACTTCTGGTTTGCCACTGGCGGGGCTGGCTTCTGCATCAGCCGGGGGCTGGCCCTGAAGATGAGCCCATGGGCCAGGTGAGTGCCCTGGGGCACAGGTGAGGCCCGCCCGCTGGCCAGGCTGCCCTAGGTCCCAAGGCCCCCCTGCACCGTGGAGCCTGGATTGCTTCATCTTCCCAGAAGCGGGTGTGCCCAGCCTCACAGGGCCCCCTCCACTGCCCACCGGGTGGTCAGCACCAGGCCCAGGCACCCCTGGGCAGGATCCGTACGTGCACCTGGTTACCCCTGACTCAAGAGAACCATCAGGCCGGTACAGAGGACAGTGCTGTGCTGGGGGTCCCGGGAGGGAGCTGCTGCCCGGAAGCTGGTTCAGAGTCACAGACTGGTCTGCGCCCCGGGGTATGCACCCCGCCTCTCTGGGCCCCGCTCCGTCCACACTGTGCCCAGCTCTGCCTGGTGGGTCCTGCCCTGCACCCGCCGCGGCTCATCCACTGGCCCTTCCCTCCCCTCCCGTCCCCTCCGGCAGCGGGGGCCACTTCATGAGCACAGCCGAGCGGATCCGGCTGCCGGACGACTGCACCATCGGCTACATTGTGGAAGCGCTGCTGGGTGTGCCCCTCATCCGCAGCGGCCTCTTCCACTCCCACCTGGAGAACCTGCAGCAGGTGCCTGCTTCAGAGCTGCGCGAGCAGGTGCGCCTCTCCGGGCCGGGGAGGGGCGCCTGGACAGAGCAGAGCCTCTGCGAGAGGAATGAAATGGGAGGGAGGTTTGGGGTGGTTCGGAAGGGCCCCCCTGTTGGCTGCCACCCAGACACTCAAACCCCCACGCCCGTTGGGACCCTGGGTCAGGTCCTGCCCTCTTGTGTTCAGTGCAACACACTCAAGTCTTTTGGCCTCTTCCTGTGCCCGTGCTCTCACCGAGGCTGGTGACTGTCAACCCCAGCTGCAGCCCTCTGCCTGGGGCTTTGTCCTGGGGCGTGCAGAGCAGGTGGGGTGCGGTGCCGTGTGGCTCCCAGACCTTCTGCCTTGGCTCAAGGAAGGGCAAAGGGCAGGACCGTTCCCTAGTTCAGAGCCGACCTTGGGCAGAGCCTGGGCACTGGGGCCCCTTCCAGCTTCGCTTTGCCCCTCCCCACAGGTGACCCTGAGCTATGGCATGTTTGAAAATAAGAGAAATGCCGTCCATGTTAAGGGGCCCTTCTCGGTGGAGGCTGACCCGTCCAGGTGAGGAAACAGGCCTAGCTGGGCCCCTTGGGATGGGCTGGAGCTAGGGCTGGGTGTTGCCAAGCAGCGTGGCTATGACCTGTGCCTCCAGGAAGCCTGCTTAGGGTAGGGTAGGCCCCCAGTGCAGCGGGCCGGAGGAGGGTCGCTCAGTGCCCCATCCCACATAGACCAGCCCCCCACTCTGTCCCCACAGGTTCCGCTCCATCCATTGCCACCTGTACCCGGACACACCCTGGTGTCCTGGCACCGCCGTCTTCTAGCAGCCACGGCTAAGACCCCGTCCCTGGGCACCCCTGGTATCCAAAGGGCCCGGGGACCCCTGTTGTGCCGCCCTGGCCTTGGCATTCGAGGTCCCCCAGGGCTGTGCCCGTCCGTGGAGCAGACTGCTGAGCAACTCTGCTCGCCGAGGAGCAGGCAAACCAGCAGCCCTGCTGCCTCCCATGCTCCAAGGGCAGTGGCCCTGGAGCCCAAAGACCGGAACAATCTGTCTGTCAGGTCACTCGGAAGGCAGTTGGTGATTATGATTTGGGGCCTTTGCGCAGCATGGGACTGGGGGGCTGCTCTGCAGGGGTGTGCACGCGCCCGGCCCTTCCCTTCCCCTGCACCCCAAGGGAGCTGATGCTCAGGGAGGGAGCGCTGGGTTTGGGGCAGTGTCCCAGATCCCCTCCCCGCACTGAGCACCGCCCCCCTGCCCCCACTGTGGCCCAGAGCGCCAGCAGCTGCGGCCGCCCTCACGCAGCCCGCCAGTAAGCCCTCAGTGGCTGCCCTCCCAGCCGTTTGCGGGCCGGGCACTGCCAGGCCCTCCTAGCTGTCTTCCCTTTGTCTCCCCGTGGTGGGGAGTCAGAGATGCACGTTGTATCTCCTCTCCAAAGTAGAGAGAAAGTCGCCCATAGTGGGTGTGTCTGTAAATATTGTGACAGTATTTTTTTACTGTGTGTGTTTTTTGAAAGGTGGGGTGGGTAAAAAAGTAGGATGTTTCTGTCTTTGTTTTCAGGGGGTGGGGGAGGGTGTTATTTTATCTTTTCTGTGGATCAGAAAAAGCAGAAGCCAAACCAGGGGTATTCTTTGTTGTCAAAGCAGACGGAAACATCTAACACGGTGTATTTATGTGTCTGGACTCTCCCGCCCCACTCCTGCATAGTACCTGTCTCCTGCAGCCCAGCTGGGCGCACCTGGCCTACGGGCTGTGTTTTGTCTTCTATTTTCCTTTCTGCAAAGACATAGCTGGGAAAGTGAATAAGGGAGAAGTTCTCAGGGAATTGAAGTGTGGTTGCTATGGTGACATCCTTTGCTGTGAATAAAGGTGCTCTTTGGGGCAATCCCGTGTCCTGCTCTTCACTGGAAGCTGGTCCGTGTGAGGCGGCTCCTGGGCAATGGGGGCCTGTGTGCAGTCACACGGGGAGGTGTGTCGAGAACCCCCCAAGCCAACTAAAGCAAAGGAAACTGGGCTCAAAACAGCTCCTTTCAGGTGCCTGAGGCCCGGGCAGTGGGGCCCCCCTGTGATGTAGTCACGGGATCCCTGGATCCACACGGCCCACTCAGAGCGGCCCTGAGGCCCTGTGGCCCCGGCTTGACCCTGGACAGCTGCCGGGGCTTCTAGTCCTCCCTGCTGGAGGGATGGACAGTTGCTGTGGCCCAGCCTCGAGCCCCCTCACCCGGCTTTGTCCCCATCACAAGCCCACAGAGGCCACATTCTTGCCCCATTTTGCGGATGGGCAAATGGAGGCTCAGATGAGGTGATGCCCAGGGTCAGGTAGCTGGAGGGATTGAGAAGAGCTCAATCTCGAGGCCTGGTGGGCTTCCCCTCCTGCGGTGACCCCTCGCTTGACCATCCTAGGGGAAAGGGCTGGATGCCTGGGCTCATCTCCGAGCTGCCCTCCACCCCAGGTCCCGGGAGCCTGGCCAGGAGGCACATGGCCCTTGTTCGCTGCAGAAAGCAGCTCCTCAGAGCCTTTTCTTCCTCAAATCAAGCTTTCAAGGGGGCGGAAGCAGGGAGGCTGCTGCAGCGACCTCTGGGGAACCCCCCCACCCCACCCCGCAGCCTGGGGCTGCCCTCACTTCCTCTTCCTCTGAGCCTCACACCTCCCTATGGCCGCTCTGCCGGGCCCCCGGTCCCCAGCTGCTCCCTTGCAGGTACTTGCTCTGTGGGCCCGTGGGGTGGTGCAGAATGTTAGCCCCACCCCCCCCGACAAACTTGTGTGCTGCCCCCAGCTGACTGTGTGTGTGTGTGTGGGGGGGCTTCCTCGTTGGCGTCTGCCCAGCCCTGGGGGTGACTGGCCATGGCCTGACCCCCCTTGACCTTACTCAGCCTGAGTCAGCAGTGTGATTTCCAGAGGCGGAGCTGGGACAGTGGAGGGAAGGAGGCCCCTCGCCATCACACAGCCTGACCCCTGTCTGGGGGGCGCCCCCGGACTCTGCTGCCATCATCCCTCGGCACCCACTGTGTGCCAGGCTGGCGGAGGTGGGGGGCACAGCTCCTAGGCTGGCAACGGGCCCATCCAACAGACAAGGAGCCGAGATATGCGGGGGCCGGGCCATCACAGCGGAACTGCAGCCACCTGCGGGCAGAGCTGGGCCTCCTTCCTGCCCCGTGAGTGAGTCAGCAGCCTCTGCAGGGCCGTGCACACCAGGCCTTGCCCCAGAGCTGGTGGGCCCAGGGCACAGCTGTGGCCCCCGTGGCCCGGTGGAGTTCGCCTCAGAGCCGGGGCCTTCTGCAGATCAGTGGTCCAAACTGGCCCCCTGTGGGGTGGGAGCACAGAGCTGGACGGGTGGAGACGAAGCTCTGCCCTGCAGCCCCTGCCCCCACCTGAGAAATGGGGAGAAAGGTAAATCTGGCCGAGTCCCCGGTGCTCCGGGCCTGGGAGGGGTGACGGAGGAGCGCAGGCGCCCATGCCAGCCCCTCTCCACGAGAGGGAAGGTCCACGAGAAGGGGAAGCGAGTCCACGAGAAGGGGAAGCGAGTCCACGAGAGGCCTTATGGGAACCGGCAGCCTGCTTTCTCCCACCCACCCCGGGCGTGAGGAAGGGGCCTTCCCCTAGAGGATGAGTCATGGAGCAGGAGAGGTGACCTGGCTTCTCCGGGAGAAGGCACAATGGGGCTGGGGGGGCGCGACCATGCTCCCCCACCAGGCTAGCGGCTCATCGCAGAGAGTCCTTGCTGCCCCTCCCAAACGGCCAGTCGGTTGTGGTCTGAAACATAAGCCGTGAGAACAACCATGGGGCTGCTGGGCAATCAGGGAGGCAGTGCCACCCGACCTTGGCTTCCAAGCTGCCAGGCGGGCAAGTGCCTGGGTAGCCAGAGTGGAGGCAGGAGGGCAGCCGGGTCCCTGCACAGCCTGGACAGAGGTGCGGCCCATCAGGATGCCTGGAAGGCTGGGAGGCGGGATGGACAGTGGACTCAGGTCTCTGCAACCCTGCCCCTACCTGACCTGCCCACCAGCCGGCAACCAGGGCTTTCCTGGGCTCCAGCGGCGAGAGAAGCCACACCCTGCTGGCGGTTTCAGCCAGCCCTGCGTCCTGGGGACCTGGAGTCAAAGCAGAAGGGGGTGACCAGAGCCAGTCTCATTCTTTTGTCTGTCAAACTGTCAGTCGGGCTGCCACCCTTGTTAAATGTCCTCAGAGGTGCCCTTTCCCCAAGTCGTCTCTGAGCCCAGGGTTGGACACACAGAAGGCATTTGGTACATCAAGAGGGTCCCAGGAACTTGGGAGCTCCTTGTCCAGGCCCCTGGAGGCTGCCCACATTAGGTCACCACGCTGTTGGGGAGCTCAGTGCCCTCCCCCCCCCCGCCCCCCGCCACCAGGACGCCCTCTACCGCCCCGTCCAGGCATTCAGGACCGTGCAGGACCCGCCTCGGTCCTTGGGCGCCACCTGGTGGTAAGAGTTGGTGGTTTCTCTCCCAGCCCAAATCCACCTTTCCCAGGGCTCCCGCCAGGATCCACCGCAGGGGCGGCCTCTGCCGTTGCTGTTTCTCCTAAAAGTTCACACTGTGAATCTTAATGTAATCATCAATATTTGGTTCACACAGTACGTTAGGGTCGAGGCGCCTGCTGTCCTGGCTCTTGTGGGATGGCCCCTGCATCTGCTCGTGGCCCGTTCGGGGGATCAGTGGGTCCCCTACCTCAGCCGAGGGACCGCTCACCATCTGCTCTGATGCCATGGTCACAGCTGTGCCCCACACCAGCAGCGTGAGGACCCTGGGAGCTGGCTGGGAATGCAGACTCTCGGGAGCTCCAGGGCGGCCCCGAGTGTCTCATCCTCTGAGGACCCAAGGCTCCCTGCTGGGCGTCTGCCTCCCCCTGGATATGCTCTAGTCCCTTTGGTGTCCATAATCATTCCACATCCTTGGCTTCCCCTCCTGCAGCCCTGCCCCTCAGGCCCCACTGCACGGTCACCCCGCTGGCCTTGCCCACCCCGTGGCGGTGGCTTTCCACTCTGCATTCACCTCCTGTCTGTCCAGCTCCCTCCCTCCAGTTTCCTGACCTTGCTGGACCTCAGGTCCCTCACCTGTCCTGGGCGTGTCCTCCTGGGGTGAGGTTCCAGGTCCAGGCACGCCCTTGAAGTCACCTTTATTTCCTTGGCCTCTCTTTCTACCACATGGCTCAGCCATGCCTGTAGTCCCTGACCTGTGGCCCCCAGCCCTGCTCCGGCTCAGTGACCACACCTGGGTAGCTGGAGGAAAATACCCCGCTGGTGGGGCTCCCCAAGCTCCCAACAAGGAGGAGCCTCAGGGGCCCTTGGGGCACCTACGTCCCTAGTCCCCCAGTGATGACTCGCACCTTCTCCACTTCCTCCAGCCTCCCTCTTTTTCATGAGACCCTCTGCTGCAGGGGGTCCCCACTCCTGTCTGTGGCCAGCCCCTCGCCTGTGACCAAGGTCCCAGCACTTCATGGTCACCCAGGACATCACTCTACCGACGCACCCTGCCCTCCTCCCCCTCCTCCATCCCCTCGGACTATAGGATCATTCCCGTCAGCCCTCCCAACATGCTGTAATCTCCCCACCTCACAACACACGCGCGTGCACCCACCCACACCCACACCCACACCCACACCCACACACACACACATGCAAGCGCAGGCTTCTCTGGGCCACGCCCCCCCCGCCCCCCCAGCTAGGGCACAAAGGGGAGCTGCTGCTTGCCATCTCCACGTCCTCCTGTCCTGTGTTCTCCTGGCAACTGTCAGGCTTCAGCACACCTGTTCTCATCTGCAATGCCAGGGTCTCCAGGTTGCTGAATCCTCTGGCCCCTTCCCTGTGCTCATGGAAGCTGGCCATCGCAGCATTTGGCATGGTCCCTCATCCCTCCTGGACACTGTCTCCCTGTGGCTTCCAGGACGCCCACTGTCCTGGGCTTCCTCCCGCCTGACGTGTCACTCACTCCCTCTCTTGGACACTGAGCACTGGGAGCCCCAGCCCAGTCCGTGGTCCTGCCTCTTCAGTGCCCACTCCTGGGGGGATGATGAAAGGCTCATGGCTTTTTTTTATTTTTAGTATTTTTAAATTGAAGTATGGTTGATATGCATTAAATATTCTATTGGTTTCTAGTATACAACATAGTGATTCAACAGTTGTCTACATATTAAATCCTCTCCTAACTAGTGTAGTTACTGTCACCACAGAAAGACGTTACAGAACTATAAATATATTCTCTATGCTGTACTTTCATCTCCGTGACTAATTTACATTATGATTGAGATTTCGTGTCTCTTCAAGGCTCATGGCCTTAAAGAAGATCCAAGCCAAAGACTCCAGCTGACCATGTCCACCCAGCGCCCTCCCAAATCCCAGACCCTTAATTCTGCCACCTTTTCACACCTCTCCTGGGGTACCAAACAGACATCTTAGACTCACCATGTCAGAAACTGGATCTCTGACCTCTCTGATTCCAAACCTGCTGCTTCCCCAGCGCCCATCTCAATTTTTGACAATACGTCCCCCAAATGGCCCAACCCAAACCCTGTACCCATACACGGTGGGCCAGGAAGTGCTGCGCACGTTCCTCGCGGATCCCAGTCCCCTCTCGCTGCTCCATGCTGGCTGCCACACTGGCCCAGGCTCCCTTCCCAGCTCAGCAGCCAGGGGGATCTATGAGCACGGATGTGAGGGTGCAGTCTGCTCAGACCCTCTGGGCTTCCGCCTCCCCAGAATGATGTCAAACTGCCGACATGAGCCCCACACCCCCGCTTCAGCTCCAACCACCCTCCCCGTGGCTCCCTGCACTCTGGCCAGCCTCCTTGCTGGAACACACCAGACATGCACCTCAGGACCTTTGAACTGGCTGTTGTCTGCTGGGAACTCTTTCCTCAGATACCGTCAAGATTAGCTTCTTGAGGCAGGCAGAATAGTGGCCCCAGAGATGTTCACCTCCTGATCCCCCAGACCTGTGAATATGTGGCCTTATATGGCAAAAGGGACTTGGTAGATGTGAGTTAAAGATCTCAAGATGGGGAGCTTCTCCTGGATTCTCCAAGTGGGCTTGACATGCTATACAGACCCTTCTAAGAGCCAAGCAGGAGGGCCAGGCTTAGAGCCAGAGGCCGGAGGTGCTGCCCTGCTGGTTTTGAAGGAGTAAGTGGCTGTGAGACAAGGGACCAGGCTATCACTGCGCCCTCCCTGATATGCAGACAGGGAAACTGAGGCCCCAGAGGGCCGGGACATGCCAAGGGTCTTTCCTGGTGTCTCTGGCTCCCACAGCAAACATGAGCTCTCTTCCCTTTTGGGTCCCTAGGCCAAATGTCCCCAGTTCACTCGCCTCACCACAAGCACCCCCAGAAATCCCAGAGCCTCCCAGCCCTCACCCTCGGGCGCTCAGCATCGTCCCCTTGAGCCCACCCGTCCTGGGCTCCCCCCACCAGGAGCCAGTCAAATCGGATGCCGCTGGTCCAGGCGGCCGGTGTGTGCGAGTTGGGAGGCAGAGGCTCCACCCGGTGTCCTGCCCGCCCAGGTGCTCACAGAGCCCTGAGAGTAGGGAACGGGGGTGCGGGGTGCAGACGCCAGGAATGCCAAAGAGCCTGTGTCTCCCCCTGGGCCTCCCAGCTCCCTCACCCCCCGTGCCTGGCCCTGGGCCTCCGGTATGGGATACAAGGGCTTCCCTGGTCCAGAGGAACCTCCTCCAATTCTGTGGGGTCCCAAGTGCCCTGTGAGGTGGGTGGTATGACCCTTGGGCGAGGAAATTGAGCTCACGGACCCCCAGGGTCATGTGCTGGGTAATGTGACACCTTCAGAGCAGGTTTCTCAGATGAGAACAAGAACATCCATTAACATAAATAGCCAGTTGTCTTCACAGCAAAATGGCAGAGGAATTATAACCGGATTCCCCAAACCAGAGGAACCACAGGCAAGCCCCGTCTGTAGGGGAGGGAGCTAGGCGGGGCTGCTTTGCACAAAAGCCCATTGGAGGACACGGGGAGTGATGGCTTCTCATTGGTTGAGGAGTGGCAGCTTCCCATTGGCGGGGCTGTTCCCAGGGGCGAGGAAACCTTCCTCTCTGTGGCTGGGTAGCAAGGTATGCCTCTTGGGGTGGGTCCGCGATTGTCAGGCTGGTGGGCGCGGAGCTGCCCCGCTGGCCTACCCCCCCTTAACTCCAGCGGCCCTTCCCTCATCTCCCAGCATCACTCCACTCAGAGGGCTGTAGCCAGGACCCCAAAGAGGCAAATGTTGGTGGGAGCTGCCCCTGGGAAGCCCCTGGACCCCCATCTCAGTGGGGCATCTGGGACGACAGGGAGTCACCCCAGTGGGGGCTCAGGAAATGCCCCTTGCTCCCACTCGGCCCCCTCCAGCATCCCGGCTCTAGGCCAGGCCTGACGCCTTTCCACGTGGTACCACCCTGTCCCCTCGGGCCCCTCCCGCACTTGTCCGACCTCGGAGCGAGGCTTTTACTTCAAGACCTCTGGCCTCTGCCCCAAACCCTGCCCCGGGTCCGCCCGCACTGGACCCCACCCCAAGCCTGAATGGCTCCCTGGCTGCTCGCGCACACACGCCGTGCCCGCAGACTTAGGCAGGAACCAAACCTCAGGAAGAGACCTGTTTTTTAAAATTTGTTTATTTTAAAACACGAAACCCAAGCTGAATAGAAACCACAGAAATTACACTGACGAGATTTTTTTTAGTATTTGCCAAGAAAAATAAAGCCCCCAAAGAAATAAAAATTAAACCCCAACCCCAGTTAAAAAAAAAAACAAACCACTGCGACAGCACGTACAGCCATGGCCCTACGGAGGGTGGAGGAAGATGCTGAGTGTGCAGGCCTCAGTTCCCCGTGTCCCTTCTGGATGCTAAGTCACACAGGGGGTGGGGGAGCAGAAGGCCAGGAGGGGAGCAGGGAGGGCTGGAGTCCGAACGAAATTATATCGATATATATATATATATAACAAACACAAAGTCATACAGCACAGAATCATTATGGTTAAACGAAAAGTCCCCCACAAAAGACCCTGGTCCCTCCCCGTCCACCTCCGAGCTGGGACCTGGGCTGTCACCCACTCTTCTCCAGGCTGGCAGGGGTCCTGGGCAGGGAGGGGTGCTGGGGCTGGAATTGCATAGTGAGATGGGGCGGATGGGCATGGCGAGGCAGCCCAGGAGTGGACGCCCGCACAGGGAGCCCCCTCTGGACCCTGCCACCTGCTGGCCTGGCCTATCAGAGGCCTCGGAGCTGGCTGGACCCTGTGGGCCTCAAGGCCTGGGGACCCTGCCTCCCACCCCCTCAGGCTCCCTGTCCCCATGTGGTTAAGAGCCCCCCACCAAATGCTACAGGGCCTGAGGGGAGCAACGCCCACTTGCGCGGGGAGAGGAGTGAGTGTGGGGAGACCACTGCAACGGGAGTGGCTCAGAAAGGGTCCCCGAAAACGTAGAGAAAGAAAACTAACGGCAGGACCCGCCCTCCCTCGTCAAGGGCTGAGGCTTGGGTTTGGACCCCTCTGACTTTTCCCCTTTCCTTTTACTCAGACTTGATGAGCAGAGGGACTGGGGGAAGCCACATGGCACGAGCACACAGGCCAAGACGCATGGCGGGACTCCGGAGCCCGCGCAGGGCCACGGCCCACCCAGCAGCACCTGCCTCTCGATGCTATGTACATTCACATTGCGGGCAGCCTCACCGGGGCTGCGGGAAGCCTTTTGTGCTTCTGAGTGGTGGCAGCGTGCCCACTGGACAGGGCTGCTGGGCCTCCTTCCTGACCTGGGGCCAGAGGTAGAGCCCGAGGAAAGGGTGGGTAGGCCTGCTGTGGGGGCCCAGAGCGGCAGCCAGGCGGGCCGGGGGAGCACAGTGCCCCGGGGTGAGGTTTGGCTATGCCCAGGGGCTCGGAGGCAAGGCCCAGGCCCCAGGCCCATCTGTTCACCCACACACTCCCCTCCCCTGCCCTGGGCAGATGTAGCCTGTCCCCCCACCCCAGCCCAACCCACCCATCAGTCCCAGACACCAGCACAAAGAAAGGCTGATGATGACGAAGGAATGGATGGCGGCCTCCCCGCAGGCCTTCTGCTCTGGGAGGAAGAGCCCACCTTTTGCCGTGAGACCTGGACCTGGGTCCTCACGGGCAGCTGCTGCACAGCCCTCGGCCGCCCCAGGTCTGCTCCACAGGCCAGAGCCCCTGGACAGTCCCTGTTCCAGGCTGGCTGGGCCAGGGCTAGGACTGGCAGGGGGCTCCCCAGCAGAAACACAGCAAACATTGTACACTAAAGCCAAAAGCACCTTAGGGAAGCCCTGCTCCCACTTCACAGGTAGGCAGACGGGGGCCGCAGGGACCTCGGTCCTATAGCCCAAGGGACATAGTTTACGAGGACAGAGTCCTCCTGGGGCAGCACCTGCCCAGCGAGGGGTCTCCAGGCCCTCAGGCTGCCTGTGTGTCTACAGCCCCGCCCCAGCAGCACCCCAGGAAGGAACAGCTACACCAGCCCGCCTCCCAGCTGGCTGGCCGGGCCTCATCTCCAGCCTGCACTTGGGGACCTCCAGCCGGCTCAGGGTCAGCCGGGGGCGCCCTTGGAGGCTGGGGTGAGGTTAGTGGTTAGTCCCAAGAAGGGTGGCAGGGGCCAAGGGCACATTCACAGCCAGCTCGGGTCCCCGAGGCTGGGTTCCGGGACACTGTGCCTGTCCTGGACAGACAGGGGACGGAGGAGTGAGCAGCGCTTGGCCTGCAGTCCACCTTGCCCTAGAGATGACAAATGTGGTTAGTGCAAACGAACCGAACAAAGCTGCCAAGTCGGGGCGGGGTGGGTGGGATTTGGCACCAAGAAGGCAGCTGGCACTGGGTGAGCAGCCTGGCTCGGCGTGGTACCTGCTGTCCTGGCCGTTGAGGGCCAGGAGCCGCGGGCAGGGTGGGTGCTGAGGGGAGAGCAGAGCTGGGCAGGAGGCAGAGCAAGCAGGGCCTCCCTAGGCTTCTGGCACCTGGTGGGGGTGGGGGCCCTGTGGTCAGGGGAGGCGATGACGCTGCAGAGAGGAGCGTGGGGGTGCCACGGGGGTGTCCCCGTGGGAGAGGAGCAGGCGGGCACACAGACGTCCCTCCAGATGCCCGGCAGAGGGGTGCAGGCTGCCTGTGAACTTAGAAGGAAGGCACAGAAGCCTGGAGGGTGCAGGAAAAGCATCTCGCTGCGGGGGAAGGAGACAGACCACAGGGAAGGGACGGCTGCTGGAGGGAGTGCCGGGGACACAGCACCGTGGAGTCTGGCCCAGAGAAGGGCTCTGCACACCCAAATCCTTGGGAGGCAGAGGGGCGAGGGGGGGTGCCGAGGGGGCTCCTGTGGGCTCAGGCGGGTGACCCCAGGAGAGGATGCGGGTCCAGGGCCCCCGAGTCTCCCCGGCCTAGGGCTCATGCCGGGTATCTCCACAGCCCTGCAGGAGGTGGGGGAACAGGAGGGGCAAGTGGCCGCAGCAGAGGTGCCTGCAGCGGGCTTGGCGAACGTGCAGAGGGTCCAGCGGGCGGCCGTGGACGTAAGCGGCAGTGTGGCACAGGAGGGGCAGGGGATTGGCACGCAGGGCAGGTGGCAGGCCATGGGGGCCTAGTGGCCGCTGCTGCTGGAGTCAGGACGAGGCTGGCTCGTGGCGAGGTATTTGGCTCTCATGCTGGAGGTGTACTGGAAGGAGACAGGGGCGGTGGTCAGCAGGGCCTTGGACACGGCCAGGCACAGGCCTCGGTGCAGTGAGCCAGAAGCACCCTCAGGGCAGGACGGCAGTGGGACCGCTGACAGAGCCCCGGGGAGCGGATCGGCTGCAGCCGGCTGGCCCGGTGCCCAACTCCCCAGCCCTGGCGGCCCCCCCAGGTGCAGGTGGGGCCCAGCCTCCTCTCCCTATGACGTGAGCACTCAGTGCCACACCCCGCAGGCCAGAGCTTGGAGGCTCCCCTATCGCACCCACTCGCCGAGCAGGACCTGACGCCACACACAGGCTGAGGGCTGTGGGGAGGCCTCCCCGGTGGGACCCCAGCTGAGGGGCTGTGAGGAGGGCGTCATACACAAGTGGGGTCAAGCTATGTTCAAGGAAAGGTCAGAGAGTGCCCAAGGGCCCAGACCTTGGCCAGCAGGAGATGCCCCCCCAGCCGCTCACCCCAGGGGCCCAAGGAAGGAGGGCCCGGAGGGCAGCACAGTCCCTCGGGCTGGGGACACTGCTGCCCACTCAGGGTGGGGAGCTGAACCGTGGGCTTCTCCCAGGTCATGGATGCAGGACAGAAGCGGCCTGCATGTCTTGGTCACCCTCATCCAGCCCGAAGCATGAGGGTCTCACTTAGGGCATGTCTGTGGGTGTGTGCTCACGATAAGCACACCTGCGGACGGCACGTGCTATGGCCAGGCAGCGTGCAGAGCCCACACACCCATGGAGTGGGGGCGGAGGGGGGGGGGGCACACAGGCATGTACCAAGGGTGGCTGGTGGTATGGAGCCTGGCGGACTGACCCCAGAGCCACATTCCAACCCCACTGACCCTGGGGGCTCCCGCAACCTGAGCCCCGACTCAGCCCCCAATCAGGAGGGACAGTATCCTCTGGTCCCCGAGAGCCCCCTGGATGGGAAAGTTACAGGCACCCAGCAGGCAGCTGTGAAGGCATGCCAGGAGGGGCAGCGAGTGCCAGGCAGACATCCTTCCATGGCCATGCAGTGGAGGTGGGGACGGTGGGCAGCAGCCCGCAGCCCTGAGGAGCTCAAGCAGGTGCACGGAGCGCTGTGCACGGACTGTCGGGAGCAGCTTGCACACGGCCTGCATCTGCCTGTGCACACCTCTGGGCATGCAGGGCAGCACCTCAGGTGGGCCTGCCGGCCACACCCCAGGGTCCTAGCTCACCAGGTCCCTGAGCCTGGGTATCAGGCCCAGGCACACCCAGGGGTCTGGGTACCCCATCTCCTCGCTGGGAGGTGCTAAGAGGGGCTGGGGCCACCTGTAGCTTGGCCAGGCATGGGGAGGAGGTCGCTGCCCCTGGCGTGAGGGCCCCAGTCCAGAGCTGGCCCCGTGGGCACTGAGCTGAGACAGGCCTACAGCATGTCAGATGGGCCCAGGCCAGCACTGGGAAGGGGAGGAGCGAGCAGAGGGCATGAGGTGCAGGTGGGCAGGAGGGGCAGGCAAGGGACCTGGGGTGGGTCAGTACCTGTCACTCTGAGGGCAGTCACCACAACGTTCGGGCACTGTCCATGGGCTTAAACTGCCAGCCTGCGAGACTGCCAGAGTCCCGGGCAGCCAGATAGCACTAGGAGGGCCCGGGGAGGAGGGGGTGCAGGAGAGAGAGAAAAAGGGTGGCCTCAACGCCAGGGTGCAGGCCTAGCCCAGAGCAGTGCACGACGGGATGACTGCGAGCCCACCCTGCCCCTGGTCCAGGTCCAGGGCACCCGGGCCAGCTGCGTGCTGCAGGGCACAATGGGGCCACCACATGTGTGGTTATTTCTTAAGTATGGTGGCATCTGGCCTCTCCGGCCTTCTCTTTTGCAGCCCACCACCCCCAGGAAGCCGGCCAGGTTTCCTCTCTGCAAGCTCCCTTTCTTTGACACCAAACTACCCTTCCCCTCTTTCTCTGTGTCTCATTCCTGAGGCCAGAGGGGACACTGGGCACAGCTGGAAGAGCCAGGGGCTGACATCTGCAAGGTGAGCTGAGGAAGTCAAGGAGGGAGTGGGGTGGGCCAGAGCGGGAAGAGAGAAGTCAGGGCCTAGAACCCAGCTGGCCCCCAGCTGCCCACCCTGGACCCCAGATGCTTTCGGGCCAGTCCGTGTACACAGGCAGGCCGCCTACCCGAGAGCCCCCCGGGCTGTGGAGCTGGGGGTCTACGGCTGCCCACAGGGCCTGCATGGCACACGAGGGCCACAGCTGGCCACTGCAGTAGAGGGGCAACATGCCCACCCAGGCCTCGGGATGCCTTGCCCTCCCGCCCAGAGACTTACCGAGGGTGGCGGGGACTCGCGCCCGATGAGGGGAGTGTTCTCACAGCGGGGATTCTGGAAATTGGCGTTCTGGCTCCTGCGGTGCAAGGAGAGAGGGACGGTGGGTGTGCGCTCACCACGCATGCCCTGTGCTGGGTCCAGACACACCCTGTGCCCACCCCGTTCTGCACAGTACCCTTCCATCCTGACCTCAGCGGGGGCCAGCACCTCTGCATCCTGGTCACCACCCTGTATGCTGCCCACTAGCAAGGGCTTGGGGGTCCCATGAACCTGACACGGTAACCAGGGCCCACCTTGGCCCAGCCAGAGCCCCCCAACCCAGCCGCACACAGCCCTGCGGTGGGCACTACACACAAGCCCTCCACCTGACCAAGTGGCCTCTGCCGTGGTGTCAATCCAGGCCTGCCAGGCCGACCCACCAAAGCCCCCGAGGCCCAGCCCTGGCGTCGTGTCCACTGTCCAGCGGCCCCCTCCTGATGTGGCCCACCTGCCCCTGCTCCAGCCCTCTGCCTTTCTGCTGCCAGCCAAGGCCGGACCTGCTCCCAAGCAGCGGCTTGGCTCGCAGCACAGCTCACATGTACTCGGTGACCGGGGCGTTGCTGACGGTGTGGGCCGCGGCCGGGATGCTGGTCTCACTGCCGTAGCTGCTGCCGCAGCTGTACAAGCTGGGCATGTGGACCCGGTAGAGGCTGTCATGCGCCTGCCGTGGCCCTGGAGCGGCCTCCTCCTCCCCGTCCTCGTCGGGGCCCCTATAGGGAGGGACACCGGCTAAGGCTCATGTAAGGCAGCCAGACCCGCGACCCCCAAGGGGTAGGCTCCAGTGCAGGCACACCTCGTGATCCTGGCCTGCACACAGGGACGCCATCTGCCTGGGAGAAGGGGCAGGTCCCTCCTGGGGGAGTACAGAGGGCTGGGGGCCTGGAGGTGGAGACACCCGCCTTCGGCTCTGCAGGGCTCCACAGGCCCATCTGCCCCCAGCAGCCTGAGCCCTGCCCCCTGGCCTGCCATCCCCCTCTCTGCTCAGGCCGCTGCAGGGCGAGGCAGGGGGGCCGCGGGTCAGGCCTTCAGCGTGTTCAGGACTCATCAACCCAGCCTGGTCCGCAGGACTTAGGGCTGGGCTGCCTGGCAGCGACGGCACAGGTTGGCCGGGACTGGGCTCTCATCCCAGCTCCCCACCGGCTGGGTGACCTCGGGCAGAGGGTGTCCTCACAGGGAGGGCAGTGGGGCAGTGGGCCAAGTGCTCCCACGCAGTGGTTCATGCAGTGCCCAACCCCCAGAGGGGTGTATGCTTACGACCCCACTTTACATTTAGGGAAACTGAGGCCCAGCGTGGTTACAGGACTTGTCTGTGGTCACCCAACAAGCAATGGTAGAGCCGGGATCTAAATCCAGGCCATGTGGCTCCCGGGCTGAGCCACTCCCCCTTAGGCGCCAACTTCACCGTCACGGCCAGTATCACCACGACCAGCCCCCACCACCGTCACCACCACCGTCTCCGTCATTATCGTTGTGACCAGTATTGTCACCGCCATCACCATCACCACAGAAAATAACAGAGCAGAAATCCGGACAGAAGAGACCTGAGCTGGGCTCCATGCCACCCAAGCAGGACCACCAAGAGGTAGTCGCAGCCCAATGGGAGGGGAGGTGGTGGGTCTGCGGGGCCCAGACAAGGGAAGGGGGCCATACACCATTTGACCCGTACTGACCAGGAGACTGAGGGTCTCCCTGGGGCCACTAGGACCCCACTGCGAAAATAAGGACGAAACAGCCACAGGAGAGGTGCCATCCTGGCCACCCCCTGAGCAGGCCATGGAGGCCTACTCAGCACCTTCCCTACCAAACCCCGAGCCCACAGCCAGCCAGCCAGCCAGCTAGCTCTCCATTCCGAGGCCAAGCCGGTCAGAGGTGCAGGACGGCATGGGCCGCGGGCAGCAAGTCAGAGGAAGGAGGCCCTGGTTCTCCCTGCCGGCTGCAGACTTGCCCATCCCCCGGGCTGGGAGCGCCTCAGCCTGGGTTTCCATCCCCACAACGGAGATGCTCATCTCAGCCCCGCCAGCCTCATGGGCACTACAGAGGCTTGGAGGGTGTTAGGAGGTGGGCAGCCATTTGTCCCTGTCTCTAGGGACGAGGACACAGATGTCCAGAAGGCCTGTCCCTAAAACATCCTGCATGCTGTGTGGCCTGGGGCAAGCCCGGAGCCCCTACCTCTTCTGTGGCCAGGTGTGTGGGACACTGCAGACAATGGAGCTGAACATGAGCGCTGTGACGAAAGAGAAGAGGGCCAGGTAGATGAGGCCCTCGACACCATCATAGCAGAAGCCCGTCAGGGCCTGCACGTAGTCCTGAGGCCGGGAGAGACGGGGGAGGCACAGTGAGAGAGCATGGGGGCCTTGGCCCAGCCCACAGTGGCCTGGCGACCCGACTTGGGGCTGGGCTAAGGATCCACTGTCTGCGGACGATCCCCCCCTTCCTGAGCAACCACTGCGCCCTGCCCCCAGCCATTCCCCGCCCGCAGGTGCACCGCCTGGCTCCAGGAGGCCCATCCTCACCAGATGCAGGCTCCGGCAGTCCACGAGGGCAGTGAGATGCTGCAGGTTCACCTCTGTGCCATTCAGCACCTCCTGGACGCGGAGCAGGGGCTCCTGGGGGCACACCCCATACGGGGTCAGCATGGCCGGAGGGGGGACCCCAGCCACCTACACGTACCCTGGGAGCACCTCAGGGCCCCGTCCACCCCACACACTGCCATCACAACCACCCTTAGCCCCACCGCCTTGGCACAGGCCCTAAGGACCCAGCGCTTTTAGACTGCGGATGCAAGGGTGTTAGGGAGAGTGGGAGGTACCACCTGCCCAAGGAAGCCACCGCTGTGTAGACCCTTTAACAGGAGGGGCAGCAAACACCCACCTGTGTCCTGACATGGGCCTGGTCCTTCTAAGAATCTTATTTTAAGGAACAATTAAAGACAAGGGAACATTTTCATAATATCTTAAGACAAAAATTATCCAAAACACTGTAGAGTGAGCCTGACCCTGTAGAGCCTGTGTGTGTGTGTGTGTGTGTGTGTGTGTGTGTGTGTGTGTGTGTGTGTGTGTGTGTGTGTGTGTGTGTGTGTGTGTGTGTGTGCACGGACACCTCCTTCTCCATCTTCTCCATGTGACATGGTGCTCCCTCCAGAATGGCCATCAGACACAACACTGCCTGTTATGTTTCCTAAGGACCCTCTGCAAACTTGAAATGAATTTCAGGATATGCATACTTATTGCTATGGGCTGAACTGTGTCCCCCAAACCCATATGGTGCACTCCTAACCCTCAGCACCTCAGACGGCGACTGTGCATAGAGCTGATCTTGCCCAATATGGATTTGAACTGCAGGGTCCCCTTACATGTGCATTTTTTCAATAAATATATAGCAGAAAACTTTTTGGAGACTTGCTACAATTTGAAAAAGCATTCTTTCCTCTAGCTTACTTTTATTGTAAGAATACAGTACATGAGCTATGTAACACACAAACGTGCTCATTGACTACCTTCCTGGGGAGCCACCATCAACAGGAGGCTAGGTAAGGAGGCAAACAGTAAGAACAGTTAAGTTTGGGGGAGTCAAAAATTATATGTGGATCTTCAGTGTAGGTGCCCCTAACTGCTCAAGGCTCAACTGTATTTGAAAAGGGGGCCTTAGAGAGGTAATAATTAAGGTCACATGAGTTCATTGTGGTGGGCCCTGTTTTGACTGCTGTCCCTGTGAAAGATCAGGACACACACACACAGGAACGACTGGGGGGGACACAGGGAGATGACGTCTGCCAGGCCAGCGGAGAGGCCTCTGGGACACCAGCCCTGCCCACACATCTAGCCCTCAGCCTCGAGACCAGGGAGGACCAGCTGGTCTAAGATGCCCAGAGTGGCCTCTGTTACAGTGGCCCCAGAGACTAACATACTTATCTGCCCCACACAAAGCCGGGAGGTGCCCTGACTACAGCAGAAGTAAGAGGAAGGAGTTTTAATGGGCTGTATTTTTTTTTTAATGTAAGTTTTGAGAAGCGTTTATTAGCGAAGGGCTGGCGGCTCACAGCTGGGAGCCCCATGCAGCCCGCTGGCTGGCCAGCACCTCTCAGGGGCAGGAGGAGCGACAGCCACATGCCATGGGAGCGCTCGGACCCCAGAGCTCCTTGGGTGACCCTAGAGCACCTGCGATTCCTGGGTGCCCTGGGTGCCCCTGCTCTGAGGCTCCAGACAGGTGGACCTTCTGCCCTGCATCTGATCCATCTCCTCATTTTTTAAATATGTAGAACTTGCATTGCTTTTATGATAAAGAATAAAATTGTTCTTAAAATCCCCAGGGTAATGAAGGGAGTGTGGAGGGGAGACAGGGCAGCTTCCCGTGGAAGGGCAGGCGGGAGGATGCCATGAGCAGGGGGCCTGCGCTGCGTGGGGCCCGCCCAGCGCCCGGTCTGCCCTCGCTCTCACCTTGGTGGATGGGTACTCCCGGGGGACAGTCTTCAGGAGCTCGGCCACGGCATCCTGCATCTCCACCAGCGCCTTGTGGCTGCCGGACAGCTTCTGCTCCACAGAGAGGCCAGCTGATTCCAGCAGGGCCAGGCGGCCCGCTTCTCCCTCCCACACCCACCCATGAGGCAGGTGAGCTCTGGGGTCCAGCCCGTGGCCAACAAAGCCCTCAGAGAAGACGGGCTGCAGCAGGGCGGAGGGGACACCCCTTGCTAGGGCCCCCACAGGCTTCGCATCCACTCAAAGACAACACAGATCACCGAGTACGGCGTCTGGACAGCAGGTAGGTGGGCTTTAGGATCCCAGGGGGCTGTGCGATCATGAGGCGTGACGGGCCGTAGGCTGGAAGGTTTCCCTTCAAATCCCACCGTGATGGCGTGTCCTGTTATTCCGGAGTGGGCACAGGACCCCTCCCTCAGTGAGGTATCCCGAGGCACCTCCATGCCGGCTGGACAATCAGCTTGGCCCAGCAGGGATGGCCCAGGACAACCCGAGAAATGAAAGGAATCCCACGGATTTGGGGGCATTAAGCAGGACACCCCCAAAGGCTGCTCTGAGGGCATTGGAGTGGTGACCCCAGGGGAAGTCAGTGACACCGACTCGATGTCTGACAGCTCCCAGGTCTCGATCTGATGGACAGTGGACATCTGGGCCTGCTTGGTCTCTTTCACACCTTGCCCTGGGCCTCCCAGGGGTGCCCAGACGCTCACCTGCTGGAAGGGATTGGAGGCACGAGGCGAGCAGGCTAGGTAGTACTGCAGGATGTCTGTGGAGAGACGTCAGGGCAGCTAAGAGACCCCAGCTGTCTGGGTGTGTGTCCACGTATGTGTGTATCCTCATTCTTAGAGCCGCCCACTCTTGGAAAGCAATGATGTTTACTCACTTGCTTCCTGATCTGGGTGGGTCCTGCCTCCCCCAGACTGAGACCCCACAAGAGCAAGAATGCCTGGGCCTGGCTCCCTGGGTCTCCTCAGCCTGGCCATGGCCGCAGACTCACCCCCACTCAGCACCGAATGCTCCTCCACCATCCTGGTCACATAGGTGTCGGGGTCCACACAGAAGTCACTGGAGCCCTGGGGTGGGTGTGGGCAAGGGAAAAGGGGTGACTAAGCTAGCCCCCCATCCCTCAGCTCTTAGGGCACAGCCTACCCCCCAGGATCTGTTTGAGGCTCCGGAAGGCACAGTATGAATCTGGGGGCACTGACCTACCATGTACCCGCCGCCAAGTCCCCACCCCTCTCAGGACCTCAGGGTCTCAGGAAGGATGGAAGGGGACAGTGTGGCTTCCCCACCCCATGGCCCAGCAGACAGGATCACCCTTCCCCTCCGCCACTCACCACAGACACAGCCAGCTCCAAGCCCAGCGCACTCCAGCTGATGACCAGGGCCAGGACCCCCAGCAGGCAGACCCTTGGAGAAAAGAAAGCCAGTCAGCAACCCCAAGCCAAGGGTGACGGCGGTGCCACCTGCCAGGCTGCAGGCCCCAGGACCAGGTCCCAGGGTAATCTGGGATCCGCAGGGGGTGGAGAGCCCCGGAGAGCCCACCACAAACACACTCCCTTCCCACCTGGGGCGGGCTAGAGTAGGGCTCGGAGTGGGGATAGGGTGGGCACATCTCAGCTTGGTGGGAAGGCCAGGTGGGCCCCTGGGCCCTCTCCGCAGCAGGCCTCAGTTCTCTGCTTTCACTCCAGTGTCTTCCCTCTCCCCCACTGTGGGAGGCCCCCCAGCAGGCAGACCCTGTGGCTGGGCTCCGAATGGGGGAGAGGGAAGCCGGCCTGCCTTGGGAGCCCAGTGCTTCCCCTGCCCTCTGCTGGGGCCCAAAGACTCACCCCACCAGGACACCCTTGGAGCTGCGGATGAGGCCGACCAGCACCAGCAGACAGACAGCCACGTCGAGCAGCAACAGCCCCAAGTAGCCCAGCCACCTGCGGGCACACTGCAGGTGTGGGCCC
>JAVSCE010006528.1:0-23854 GCA_032199065.1 Smutsia gigantea
TGTTGGGAGCCAGTCCAATCCGTCTGTCCGTCTGATGGCACAGCCCAGACGTCCCGAAAGAAGGAACCGCAATGCGGCCCTCTGAAAGGAACATCCCCGCTATCTCTCATTATTATGGTGTTTGGAAATGTTGTTACTGGTCATTTTCACCTAAATTAGAAAACCAAATTTAATATAACCTGGGAGAAATGCCAGAGGCAAGATCCCCCTAATTCTTCCAGGTGGCAAAGATACCTCGAGACAACTGCTGGGCATAAAAGCCACAGGGCATAAATCTGCAAAGGAGTAAGAAGAGCTAACCTTTTCAAAGAACATTGCTTCTCTCTCACTTACCAACTGCACATCTCCCTGTATGGCCCCGGAAGATGGCTGGTTAGCCAGAGACGGGTAAGATTCCTCAAGGGAGGAACAACCTAAGACAGGCACAGTCGCAGGGGGGCCATCAGGTGAACAATAGGGGGGTCAACAGAGGTGAGGCTCAGAACCTCACCCCCCCAGTTTTGAGAGAAATCTCCTTTGCCCATGGCTGTTGTTGCCCTTGTCTCTTATGAATCAACACTTAGCCTATAGACATGGATCTGACAGTACACTTGCTTTCTTACTGCTTTAAACTTTAATTTCCATCTTTATTTTTACATCAAGATTTAAACAGCTCTCAATTATAAACTTTAATCTTTATTACTTTTACCTACTACTTCAACATTTTATTAAAGAATATTAGGAGGGGGATGTGGAGAAGATATTGGAAACAAGTATCAAAATTATAATAAATAAGAATTGTTTGAGTAAGTTCCAGTTCCCTCTCCCCACCCAACTCAGTCCTGTGAGGAATTTCTAAATGACTCCTAGACCTGTTAGGTCTTGGGGAATAATAGAACTATAAAGGAAAGTCAGCATGAATGATTATATGCAAAAAGGCCTGGCATGATTGCAGAAACTCTCCCAATAGAAAAGATTACTGTTATAGATATTATTGTAAATGATTTAAGGAAACTATAAGGCAGACATGACCCTGTTTCCCCCCCCCCACTAGGAAGAGAAGTGGCCCAGACTAGGTCTCTATGCCTTCTGATTCAGTGGTCATTATCCCCTTACCTCAGGTGCAACGCTTTCGTCTCTGTGAAACTGGGCACCTACCCAAGAGTACAGATTTTTCAGTTCCCGCAATTGTAGTTAGCTTAGTCTTGCTACACTGCTTTCATGATACACTGTTTTGATGTTTTTCTTTAAATCTGCACGTAATGTTTTAGACCTAGAAAAATAGACTTAGTTATACTTGTTAATCAGATGAATAGTAACCATGACTATTTTAGAATCAATAATAAGGAAACTGCAAGTAGGGCTCAGGCCAACTAGGCATAAGGGAACATTTTAAGAATTAAGTCATGTTTGTTCCAAAACTGCCAGGGAAGCCAAGCAAGCATAAGTGCAAAAAATTAGTGATTGCTAAGGCGCCAATAATCTAATCTTTAAAGATTGACCTTTATGTAATTATTATTTCTGAAAAAATCAAATGATCTAATCTTTGTGAAACTGCATACCCAAAACATATATAACCTTGCTAAACTTCAATAAAACAGGCCAGGCTCAGCTTTTGCTAGTGTCTGTGTCCTCATTCATTTTACTCAGCCGCCGACGCCATCCATCCTTCAGGGACTCCTGGACTAGCTGGAGCTGGACTCCGGCAGAATGCATCTTTAACATCCTAAGGATTGTTGAACACCAGTGAGCAAGATTTGTAAAAAAAAAAAAAAAAAATCCCTGGTTTTCTTTTCCCCTTTCAGGTTTACCTCCACCTCACCCAGGGTGAACCAGCTTGTACAGAGGAGAGAAGCCCATTCATTCTCATTGTTAGTGTCTTTTCCTTTAAAAAAGAAACATTCAATCTACCAATTAACCAACCAGGGAAGGCAAACTGATGAGCAGTGATATTCAAACCTAGCTTTGCTTAAAATTTACTTAAAATTTACCATCTTAACCATTTTAAGTGTCCTGTTGAGTAGTATTAAATATTTTCACAATGTTGTGAAACAAATCTCCAGAACTTTTTCATATTGCAAAACTGTAACTTTGTACTCATTAAATAACAACTCCCCTTTTCTCTACTCCCCACCCCCACCCCAGCCCCTAGTAACCACCATTCTACTTTCTGTTTCTGTAAATATGACTACTTTAGATACCTCATATATTTAATTTACCATGCAGTTTTTGTCTTTTGACTAGTTTTACTTAGCATATTGTCTTCAAGGTTCACCTATGTGGTGGCATGCAACTGAATTTCCTTCCATTTTAAGGCTGAATAAATACTCTGTTTTATGAATATCCCACATTCTGTTTTTTCATTCATTCACTGATGGACATTTGTATTGCTTCCACCTCTTGACTATTGTGAACAGTGCTGCTATGAATCTGGGTGTGCAAATATCTCTTGGAGACCCTGCTTTAAATTCTTTTGCTGCTATTGTTGGATTTATGGTAGTTTTACTTTGAATTTTTTGAAGAACCTCCACACTATTTTCCATAGCAGGTGCACCCAATCCCACCAACAGTGACCTGGTGAATTTTTGAACAGCAAAGATGACTGGAGGCCATCTTAGAAGAATGGAATGGAGTTCTCTGGAATGGGACCTGGGCATTCTTATTTTTAAGGGAAGAAGGAAAGGCCCCCATCTGACTTTGATGAGCTGCAGATTTGGGAAACACCACGCTATAATAAAGGGCTTTTGGATGCATGTCTGGAGATCTGGTATCTAACTTCAGTCCTGCCGTTAGTCTTTCTGACTTAAGATTTTCCTTGCCTGGACCTCTGTTTCCTCTGCTGTAAAATGGATAACTCCAAGGATCTTTCTCTACACAAGGCAGGCTCTCTGGCCAGGCTGCCATATTGTCTCTTCTCTATCCACAGAACTGAATACACGTAAACAGGAGCTGAAGCCCTTCGACCTAGTTGTGCAGGGCTTTCCCTGCAACCAGTTTGGAAAGCAAGAACCAGGAGAAAACTCAGAGATCCTTCTGGGGCTGAAGTAAGTGCCTGCTTGAAACCCTATAGGAAACCACTGTTTACCTTTCCTCAGTCTCCAGAGGTACTTGCATACTGGGGACTTCCAGGATGGCTGGTGTATTAGGCTTAGGGGTGTCTGCAAACTGTTTTTAACTTTGTGGCCCTGATGTGAGTCTGGTGGTATCCAGAGTCTCTCCTCTTTCCTGGGCAATGAAACCTGGATGGTATAGGAACAGTGTGGAGGACAGGGACAGGCTATGCAATAGAGAAAAAGAAACTAAATCAGTGAGCCCAAAGTAAAAAAAAAAAATGTCCTTATTTTCCCTTTCCAGCCCTGATTTCTATATCTCCATTTCTTGGCCCTTTCCCATGAACTCAAATCCTAGTGTCCCATCATAGCTTTCTCTCATATATCCTGGAGCTTCCTGGGAACATTATGGCTCATTGCAGGTATGTCCATTCAGGGGGAGGATATATACCTAATTTCCAACATTTTGAGAAAGGTGATGTGAATGGTGACAAGGAACAGAAAGTCTTTACCTTCTTGAAGGTGAGTGAATTACTGACATTAGCCTCTTCTTCCCTCATATTCCTAACATTGAGTTGGTGTGATGGAAATGGACCCAAGGGCTCATGCCTGGAGGTGGAATTGAACTCTTTGGAAGAGATCTCCAGATTAGCATAGGGACTGAGGATTAATTTGTTAATATCTATGAGACTCTGACTGTGTGGGGTAGAGAGACCTTGTAGAGTGGTGGCTCTGACTCTTTGACATTCATTCATTCATTCAAAGTGTACTTACTGGATATATGCTATGTATAAGATAGTTTAGTAAATAATAAGGATATAAAGAATAATATATATATATAAGACACAGCCCCTGCACCTTGATATCAGCTCCTACTGGAGAAAGAGGCATAGTAATCAACAGGTATAATATAGTGCAATAAGTGCTTTTTATGAAATGCTGACTTTCAGATATAGAGAGTGTGAGAGCAGAAAGAGCCTGTAAAGATCATCAGAGTTAATCATTCCTAAATGCTGGACTGGGGTCAAGTTGGCCCATATTGAGATTTTTGTATGTTCTTAGTAAATGAAGAAAACAGCACAGTGTAAGGAGGGTTTCATAAACTCAGCTGACTTATAGGCTGCCCTTTATTCTATGGTTGGGAACTATATATAATTTATTCTTATAATAATCTTTACAATTAAATGATGAAGTGCTTATATTAAAAAATTTTTTTTCTTATTTGACAAAACAAAATGTCAGTAACTCCGTGTTGGTACCAAAAGAAAGTTTTGAAATGCTCCTGGCCCACCAAGCCCCAAGACCTGGGAAACCATGTTCTTATCTAAGACATTTACCTTGGAGAAAAGGAAACAAAAAGCTAGAGAGGTGACATATCTTACAGCAGCATGATTTGGTGATAGAGTCACAGGGAGAAAGAGAAAGAAGGAACAGATTTGCTATTGTTACAACATTCTTGGTAGTTACAATTATCTTTCTTCTTTCTCACTGTAAGTGTCTCAGATGACACAGAGAATTATTAAGAATCACAGGAAATTTAAGTATTTAGGTATAAGAGGGAGTGGATTACCTTGGGGTGAAAATAGTCTGGGTTATACAGGAGCAGAAATGATGTTGTTTTTCTTTTCCATCTCTGTTTCAGCACACCTGTCCTCACCCTTCTGAGCTTGTGGACTCATTCAGACATATCCTGGGAACCTATAAAGGTCCATGACATCCGCTGGAATTTTGAAAAGTTCCTGGTAGGGCCTGATGGAGTCCCTGTCATGCGCCAGTTCCACCGGGCTCCAGTCAGTGTGGTCAAGTCAGACATCCTGGCATACCTGAAGCAGTTCAAAACTAAATAGAAGGGCAGGAGCTATCCTGCTTCTTACCCAAAGACCTGTTCAAGAAAGTCTGTTCACTACACTGTCTTCTTAATAAATGACTTGCATTTGACTAGGTCACCTCTATACTGAGTTCCCACTCTCTACAAAGTAGATTTACATTCAGAAGGCTACTTCTGTTCCTCCTTGAAGAGCATATGGATGAAGAACAAAATAATGGAAACTGTAAATCCTCAGGTCTCTTCACAAATTAATAATTCATCTCCATCAAAGGAAAATCATTCTTCCATGAAGACGATTCAGTTGGCCACGACATTCTGAAAGAACATTCCTAGACATTCTGACTCCCTCTTCTCTCTCTACCCTAAAGGTATAGAAATCCAGTGTGGTGATAACCATACAATCTAGGTTCCATTCCATAACATTTTTCCTCCCTTAGGACAAACATGTATTGTCAGTTTCCAAGTCTTTTCGGATCAGTCATCATCCGTGGCACCCCACTCTCCTGCCCACTGGTCTGTCCTCCTATAGAAACCCTAAGGTAAAGTGGGGCCAGGAGCCTCTCTCTAATTTGGACACTACAAAAACCTCCCTATTGTCTGACCTTTAGTACATTCAGGTTATGACACTTGGGCAGGGCACCCTCTGAAGGATGGACTTTCCCCTCTCAACTCTAGATTCAGAACCAGCCCTGTCACTTCCTCCAATAAACTGTTTTCTGTATCATCGGGGATTACTGGTGGTTTTTAAATCATATCCTGTGTTCAAGGTCATTTTATTTCTCTCCTTGTTCTCACTGTAACTGTCACAGATGGTATACTGTTCAATTACCTGAACATTCTGGACAGAGGATTTATCCTCCCAGATCCTTGGAAGTTGTCACCTGGTGATTTCAATGTCATCCCTCTTTAGGAATTGTCTCAGGTCAAGGTAATGTCCCTTTCCAGGGGCAACTTGTGTTATTACTGGTCAACAAGCAATGTGAAAGCTAAGAGCTGACTTCTCAACAGAGGACAACTCTGAAGGGCTCATCTCAGCTGTGGAGACCCCCAGGAGGGAGGCTGGTGCCTTTTTGCACTTGCACTACAGCCCAGTTTTTCCCTCTGACAAATTCTGATTCTTTTTTCTTTTTTCCCTTCAGGTGGTGATCTTGAGGTAGTCCCCCAGTAAACTTTCTGAATGCAAAGCTCCATTTTAGAGTATTTCCAGGGAGCCCAACTTGCAACAATTGGTACCAAAAGTGATCGAGAAAGAAGATGCTAAGATGAGATTTTTGAAGGTGAATAATCCACCATCTGGTTGGCAATGGGGGGGTGGGTGGAGCACAAGTAGCCACTGGCATAAACTAGCAGTGCAATTTTAATAATTTTCACCAAACCTGATGTAAGATGGTATACTGGTGGAAGGATATACATCAGCAGATGTGATGTATCAAGTACTTGAGAAATATGGGAGAGATGGTAATTTTAGGTAATAGTATTGGATGTAGTTTTACTAGAAGACACTGATGCTTTGGAGAGAGATGATTAAAGGCTGAGGATGATGTCTCATCAAATAGATGCTAACTGTGAAAGCCAGAGTGCTTCCATAAGAGGATATAAAGAACCTCTTATACCCTACTGAGACAGGAGGTAACTGGTGGGATAAGTAGAACAGAACATTTGCCCCATAGAGATCGGCCAAGCGGGATGCTGACATCAGGCAATGTGGTCAGCTGGCCAAGCAGGATGTGTAAGAAACTACTCCCTAGAACAGCCAGCTTGAGAAACAAGGACGACAGTTTCTGATTCCAGCCCAGCCCTAGTAACAAGTCCTAGGAACCATGTGGACTTTCCAGTACGGCCCTAGCAACAGGTCCTAGGCAACCAGATGGACTTCCTCCTTTCCAGTGCTTATAATCACCTAGACACTGCTGCCCAAACGACTTCCTCCCTTGGAGCCCCTCCCGATTAGTGGAAGCTTTCTTCTTTCCACTCCTCATTGAAAGCTTTGCTGGTTGCTCCATACTCTTATCTGTTGGTTTCATTCTTCCTTGCCTCCAAGACACGATCCTGGGAAAAACAGCATCTCAGCCAGTAACATTGCAACGTAAGGGTGTAAAAAACTAAGTTTCATGTCCAAGATTTAATCACAGGAATAGTGGAATTCCAAATAGACTAAATTCTCAAACTAGATTGTCTTCCATGTCTATGTCTTGACCTTGATTGGAAAACAGTACAACCTTGAGACATTGGTCCCAAGCCTTCCATCCCTTCTTTCTGCCATCAATCAAACAGTCCTGGCATTTTTACTACATTTAGTGGAACCATTTCTTTCTCCAAGCTTGAGAATACTAACTGTGTGTTGGGTTCTGTGTTGAGTACCCTCTTTAGGCCCAGGCTGATGATTAGAGATCCTGCTACCAAAGTAGCCCTCACTTATAGCACCTGGGGATTATAGAATCCTAAACTTAATTCAGGCCAGAGATGGCAGCACTCAACCATCAGAATATGGGGGGGACGGGGGCAAAGTTACTGTAATGAAAGACAGAGTGGCAGCCAGCTTTATAGGGTGTTGGAGACATCAACAGAGTATGGCATCCCTAGAAGCAAGATGGGTGGGTAGCCAACAAACATATCACTGTCTGTACAGTCAGAAGAAGTCAAGGACAGATAATCAGGACACTGAGGGCTGCTGCCCCAATTAAAAATAAAATCACAATACCTTGCTCAGTTTCTGATCTTGAAGCAGTTTTCAGACTTGGAATAACTGAATAAAGAAGTGAAGCAAATATGTAGAATATAATTTCCCTATTTCTTTCCTATAGGGATTTATGACCATTTACTAAGTAACCATACACTCAAGAAAGAGAAATACTCTTACATTTCAAGGGCTGAAGGAAAGTTGACACTGACACTGAAAGACCCAAAGGGTCATCATGGCCCCTTGTTAAAGTGGAGGTTTTGGGGACCAGGTAACAAATGGAGTCCTATCCAGGTCTGGTTCACAGAGCATCTAATAAGGTCATGGATCCATCTGGTGGAAATTTCTTTTGTCCCAAAGTGTGTAATTAGAATGACATATTTGGTAGCTGACACCCCTGCATTGGTTTTTGGCATGTGGTGTAAGAGCTATTTACAGTAAAAAAAGGCCAAGTGGAAGCCCCTGAAATTGACTCACCCAACTCCCAGCCAGACTAAGTGAAACCATTATAGTGAATTAAAACCATCCTCCAGGGTGAATGACAGATTACTTTACTGTCTTTAAGAACCAAAGGGATGCACAACTGAAATCCCTACAACTCCATTTAATTCACCAGTCTGTTACCTTGAAAAAATAAAAGGAAGACCCTAACAAACAACAGTGGACTACCACAAACTGAACTAAGTGATAGATCCAACTGAAAGTGCTGCACCTGATGCGGTGTCTGTGCTAGAAAAGATTAATTTACATTCTTTGAATCTTTAAAGAAGCAAATGGGAAATAAGATTAAGTTAACCTTTTTTTGGAATCAGTAGTTTTGAAAAAATCATCTGAACAACATAATAAACTATTACTCTTAGCTCATTATGTTTTCCCTATGTCTTGACACCACCACTCCCTCCCCAAACCTGGGTCACAGAACCTCTACTTTTGCTCAGAAATAGCTATTTTGAGGACACTCACCCTCTGGGAACTTTGTCCTGTCAGAGACTGATTCTCAGCTAGGGAAGCCACATTCCTACCCACAAGGCAATATTTATGGTTTGGGGATCAGAGAGAAGATGGTCCCAATGAGTTGATCAGACCTCTGGCCCTTTTCCAGGACCAAGTCCTGAGCTAGCTCTTTAGCTCAAGCTGAGATATTCCTAGGAAGAGAAGACACTGGAATCAGAAAGACAGCATCTGTTCTGGAGCACTGGTCCTTAAACTCTAGAATACGCTACAGTACCAAATGTCCTCTTTATCACAAGACAGGTCAAAGACATCCAGCAGCATTACTTAAATCATGGTATGTCAGTGGATGGATTCAGTATTGCCTCAAAAATATGTAATAACATGGAATAATGAGTCATTATATGCACGGTTCTTAGAACAGTTTCAACCCTATTGCAAGGTTTTTTTTTTAAGTATTTCTGTTAGCATGACCATCATGGAAAATAGTTTGCTGTAGTGTTAAATAAAGGTAAAACGGAATACAAAACTGTATATATGTTATATTGTACATATCCGTGTATGTAGAGTGCGTCTGTGTGTGTGTGTACAGCTCCAGCCATGCCCACTACAAGAAAACGCCAATGAAAACCTTCATAGAAAAAGTCTGAAAGGAACTAGTACAAATGTAAACAATAGATTTCTCCCTGCAGGAGACTTTGGAAATTTTTCAAGTAATTATTGTTTTTCTGCATTTCCTTAGCCAGTGTTTCATCTATTCATTTAAAACTGCGATTTTCTTAAGGAAAATATTAGCTCTCCGAATGTTTCTGGGTAACACAGTATTTTAACATTCTTAGGTTAAAAGCCAGCGAGTGAAGAGTGGGGGTCGGACAGGTGGCAAATGAAGCGAAGATTATGACTGAGCAAAGTAGACCCACCCGGAGCTAAAGCCTGCGGGAATCGGACTTAACGAGAATACACGAATTTATTACAGATGAAATACACACTCCGAAGTGGAAACCTCCCCAGGAGTGTAGACACGTCTGTTTTGCATTCAGTCATTTTAGCTTCTTGCCTTTGTGGAGCCAGTGTGACTTTGATTCAAATGCTTTCCAGTAACAGTGTGAATACACAGAAGCCTTGGGAATCTCAGCGGAAAATCAACATACAGATGAGTGCGACCCTGCACGGTGGGGAAACGGCTCCGGATTGGCTAACCGGGGATCCCCTGATTGCTACTTTTAATCCTGTTTGAAGCGCCATAACAGAAGGTACCATTTTTTTGTTCATATTTAATACCTTTAGTAAAAATGTTTTGTAGTCTTCATCTGCAAAATCTTACTTGTACCTCCTGATAATAATTGCGCAGTGTAGCTCCAGTGGCGCAATCGGTTAGCGCGCGGTACTTATAGGACAGTACGTTTGTGAGCAATGCCGAGGTTGTGAGTTCAATCCTCACCTGGAGCAGCTTTTAGTACTAGCTGGCCATGCCGGTTCAAGAGGAGATAGGGAAAAAACGCTGGAATTTAGGTCCCCTTAAGATGAACGGTTATGATATGTCCTTAAATTCAGTGCTCAAGGTCATGCATAACAAATATCTCAATGTGTTTGGTGTCTCCCTTCTTTCCAACACTCTGGCAACTAGTGTTTGACAGTTGCCAAGACAATTGTTCACAGTAACTGAAGTCAGTAAGAAACGGACCACCAGGGTGTGAGGCCCAGAGTTCGGGTGCATATAAACATTACCAAAAAACGGTCCTGTGTCTTATTTGTTAACTCGGTGAAATGTGGACTTTTTTTTTTTTTGGAAAATTTGGTGGAAATTTTCTTTTCCTTGAACTTGCTTTCCCTAAGTCCATTTCTTCGCTCCTCTGGGCTTCCTCTGGGAATCTTACTAAGTCCTTGATGCCGGTAGTTATAATGGAGACACAGGCATTCAGTAACAAAACAAAACTGACCCACTATAGCCTTTGAGTTGTGAGGGTAGCCTGTGTATGGGCCATGTAATGGCCCCCTCTGGATCTTGATCTTAAACATTATCAGAGACATCCTAGAGACATAGCCAGAGAGCTCTCTGGCTTTATAGAAGACTTATTTGCCCGTGTACAAATGCTCAGCACTATCAGTTCTTTCAGCAGCTGCTACATTTTGGAGAGTTTACAGGTTTACAGCCTCCCTGCCCCACCCTGAGCTGCCTATCACGTATATGGAGTTCAAAACAAGGCTCACAAACCAACTTAGATTAACACTTGGTAAAAAAATTATAATGATAATGTTCATAGCAAGATGTACACTGGATAGATCAATAGGGGCTATTCACAGTGTTGTTTTTAGTGTTAAATGAGATAATAAAATTATTGATTTATTAATGGCCACAAATGCCTCCCATCTCTGTATGCATGTTCCTTTGCAATGTAATTTTTCACCAGCTTCCATCAAGAGGTGGAGTCCTTTTCTCTCCTCCTTGTTTGTGAGTTAACCTTGTGATTACTCTGGTAAGTAGAATACTGTGGTAACTGCACTGTGAAGTGATGTGACAGTTCCAAGATTAGGCCTCAAGAAACCTTACAACTTTTCATTTCTGAGTCTAGTAGTTTCAGTCTACTCTCTGTTAGAGTGGAAATTAATAGAGAATAGAAAAACAATAGAAATCAATGAAACCAAAAGCTGGTTTTTTTGAAAAGCTCAACAAGATTGACAAACCTTTAGCTAGATTGATTAAGGAAAAAAGAGAATAGACTGACTACTAACTAGAATCAGAAATGAAAGAGGGAACATTACTAGTCATCTTACAGAAATAAAAATTATACAGGAGCCTCCTCAACCTGATAAGGATATCTGTGGAAAAGACCCCACAGCCAACACTATACTTAATGCCTTTTTACTCATGGTGTCTGTTGATTGGGGAATTGAAAATTTTGTAATGTTTTAAATTTGCCAATCTTTTCCTTTATTGCTGTCATATTGTGCTTGTTTATGAAATTCTTCCCTACCTGACATTTACAAATATTCTTCTTTAAGATTTTTATATATTTGTCTTTTACATTTAAGTCTTAAACTCAGATTTTTTTCTATATGAAGTATAGGTCAATACATATATGTCCATTTTTTTCTAGATGAATTGATTTAAAAATTCACCACCCCACTACCATCTGCAGTGTATCTTCTGTTCTCTACAAGGTGTCTGCATGAGCATAAGATCTCTGTTGGGTCTGATTTCTCTATTTACCTACTCTGTGCCAAAGCCATGCTTCTTTTAACAAATGAAGAAATTTTGAATGAGTCTTAATATCAGGTGGAACAAATCCTCTCATTTCATTCCTTACCTTAATTGTCCAGTAACATATTTATATACAATTTAGAACTAAGTTTATCAATTTCCAATATAAATAAGGATTTTGATTGGGATTGTATTGAGTCAATGGATCAATTTGGGGGAAGCAGCATCTTTTTAATCCCAGTTATTTCATTCCATAGATTTGGTATGTGAATATTTGTTTAGGTCTTACTTAAATTCTTTCACTAAATTTTTATAAATTTTTTTGTGTGTGTGTTTATTTATTGTAGGCTTTAGTTTTGTGGTTACCAAAGGCTCAAGGATAGCTACTTTACTATATAATAGTCTATCTTAAATTGCTGATTATTTCCAACACTATCTAAAGGTACTTTTTTTCCTTCTCCTTCCTCCTCCACATTTTTCATATTAGATGTCATAATCTGAACTTTTTGTGTATCCCTTGACTGATTTTGCATATAGTTGATTTTGCTTCTTTTGTTTTAATTTCGCACTTGCTTGGTAGTTAGTTGGTCCACTACCTTTACTGTGGGTTTATTTTCACTGGTGAAAGCTATTTAGCCTTAGGGTCATTTCCATCTACAGCAGTCCCTTTAACATGTCCTGTAAGGCTGGTTTAGTGGTGGCAAATTCCTTAGCTTTTGTTTATCTGGAAATTGTTTAATACCTGCTTCAAATTTAAATAATTTTGTCAGGTAGAGGATTCTTGGTTGAAGTTTCTTCTGTTTCAGTACACTAAATAAATCATGCCACTCCCTTCTGGCCTGTAGAGTTTCTGTTGAGAAGTCGGCTGATAGCTTGATGGGATTTCCTTTATAAGTAATCTTTTTTCTCTCTCTGGCTGATTTTGACACTCTCTCCTTATCCTTGATCTTTGCCTTTTTAATTTTTATATGTCTTGGTTTTGTCTTCCTTTTTTTCTCTCTGTTCCTCAGCTTCTTTGTTTTCCTGTTCTCTAATTTCTATTTCATTTGCCATCTCCTCTACATGATCTAATCTACTTTTAAATCCCTCCATTGTATGTTTCATTTCAGATACTGTATTATTCAGCTCTGACAGGCTCTTTTTCAGATTTTCTATCTCTGTTGAAGTCCTCCCTAAGATCTTGAATACTTTTCTGTATTTTATTACTTTTATTTTGAAATCCTGATCAAGAAGATTGGTGATCTCTGTTTCATTTAGCTCTCTTTCTGGGATTCTGTCATGTAGTTTTGTTTGGATCATATTCCTCTGCCTATTCATTTTGTCAGGGATTCTGTGTTCTTCCTTTGTATTAGATGTCTCTGCTATGCTTTCTGGTCTATAGAGTAATAGCTTTATGAAGAAGGGGTCCTGTGGTGCCCAGAAGCTCAAGATTCTTTACTCTCTAGTGCCTGCTTCTATTTTATGGGGGCCCCAGCTGTTGGCATGCCATGGGTGCGGCCGCCTTTCTGTCTGGCTTCTGTAGTGGTCTTAGTCTGTGTGGGCAGTTTGCTTCAGCCACAACTTTGTGATCAGCTCAGGAATCTCTGTTGAGCTTGCTGCGGGCAGGACCACCCTCCACCTGGCCTGCAGCAATGGCAGGGCTGCAGGGTTAATGGGGTGGGAGGACAGATGTTTGGCTCTGCTCTGCCCAGATACACTGCTCTGGGTTTGGACACCCATAGGGAGGAAGGAGCTCTTGGGGTTGGCTCCTGTATGTGCTTCCCCAGTTGGGCTGAAATGGAGCCAAGGAAGCTGGGAGGGTCTCCCTCTGCCTGCCAGGCAGCAGAGTATGATGTTGCCACTAGGCCAAGTGGGTTGTCTGTTGGCAGGGTGCAGGGAGCAGCCTCAGGGCCGCATTGCCAGCAAGGCAGATGGAGTGTCTGGGGCTCCCAAGCATTCCAGATCTATTGGGCTGAAGGAGAGCTGGGGAGGTATGGTCCACCTGTCCTTTCTCCTAAGGAGAGAGTTCTGTCCAACCCTTGCCCCTCTGGTACCCCTCCCACTGCTGACAAGTTTTTCACACTGCCACCTCTGCTTTGGGTCTCAAGACTGGAGGAGCATGCCTGCCCTCCACACTGGCTGGAGTCTTAGCCTCCCAGAGTGCTCCACCAGCCCCTGGTGTCCAGCCCTTCTACTCCCCAGAACCCAATGTAATGTGGGCCTGTGATCCTGGAGCAGATCTCCAGGACCAGGTGTGCAGCACTCCTGGGCTCCTACTCCCTTTCCTCTCTGCTCCTCTTCTCCTACCTATAGGCTGGGGTAGGGGGAGGACTTGGGTCCCACTCAATCTCAACTTTGCCACTTTACTCTTTTCTGTGTTGTCTTCTCCTCTTCCTCAAGTGTAGGTGGTCTGTTCTGCATCTTCTGATCATCTTCAGGTTTAGTTGCATTTGCTGTATTTTCTTCTTTTATGTGTTTTTAGGAGGTTTCTGCCTTGTGTTCCTATTCCTTCATCTTTAATCCAATCCTTCTTTCATTAAATTTCCATAGCTTTGTCCATAGAAATTTTACAGACCTCTATAGACACAATTGCATTAGGTTTCTCTGATTTATTATTAAATATCAATTTTATTAGGTTTATTACTAAATATTACATATTCTATGCATACATCCTGTGATAAGCATTGCATCTTATTTCATTTTTTAATTGTCTAATAGTTGTGTATAGGAATGTGGGTAAACTTTTAACATTTCCAGAGTATCTCGCCTGGCTTTAGTGCATTTGCATATCCTCAGGGGTGGAGAGAAGTTCATCTCCATGTCAATGGGTAATTACCTGGGCAACCCAGGGCGTGTCTGAAACTGAGAGTTTAAAGGGGTGATCTGGCTTGCTTGCTGGCTGGCTTCTTTAGGAGCAGAGGAGAGAGATGGCACTGGACTGCAGTTTGTAAGCAATAAACAGTTTTTAAACTTTATTTCTCCCTTTGACTGATTTTGGTTATTAGAGGTATTTTACCCTGGGATTTCCACTCCCTGGACTTACATCTGGTGGCATTCAGCAGGGTGCCTCTGAACCCGAAATCTGTCATAATGGATGCAAACTTTAGGAGGGCTGCTCCTGTGGATGGTGGGGAGGCCCCAGTGGATGCAGTGGCAGAGGGTGCCACTTCATCTGTTATTATCCCCCCGGCTGTGGGGCTTCCAAATTGGGAACCCCTAGTGGGGAATTGGTCTAGGGTAAAGTACCTCTTAGAGGGGTGGTGCTTTCCACAGAACTGGGGAAGGGTGAAAACACCGGAAGCTGCAGAATTAGCCCTCCGTAAGGTGGAAGACTGCTTGGAGACATTAGGGGGCTGTCTAGTGGCTGGCATTGTAGCGTCTCTTTTCATTGAGATAGTGGAAAATGTTATACAGGAGAAAGAGAGGATTATCAAGGGACTTAGGCGGGAGAGAGACACACTTAAGCATCACTTGGAGGAGCTGGGGGATAACCTATGGGATGCTGTTAAAGAAGAGAGACAGTTACTGAAAAGGCAGGTCATGTTCCTAGAAGATTCCTTAGCAGCGGCGACGGGGGAGATGGCAGGAAAAGTCATGTTGCAGGAGGCCTTGGGTGGGGGGAGGAAAGAGTAGTGCCTTCAGCCCCAGAAATAGTGGAGGAGGAGCTATTGGTGGAGAAGCTCGAGGGAGAAGAGGAGGAGGCGGGGCCACTGGCAGATCTGCTACCCAGGCCACCGCTGGAGGCACCATCTTCTCCTGTTTTAAAGGCCCGCTGAGCTGTAATTAAGAAAATAAAAACGAAACAACCGTGGGCTCCTCAGGGGGAGGAGCAGCCCCCTCTCAGGTTGTGGAGCACTCCATGCTCTGCCCCTACACCCAGGATGAGCTGGCGGACATGAGCATCCAGTACAGGCAGAGGCCATCAGAATCTGCCTACATGGCTTTCACATCTCTGGGATATGGGGGTGGAAAACATTGTTGTGTCGGGTACTGAGATGAGTAGAATGGCTTTCCTGATAACACCCTTCCCTTTGGCAGTGGTTGCAAAATGTCCGTCATGCCTCAGGGAGTCGGACACTCCTGAAATGGCTGACAGCTGCCATCAGGGTAGTTTGGCCTAATCAGGGTGATTTACCATATTTTCCCAGTAGTTGGAAAATGTATGCAGAGCTCCAACAGATACTGAGGGAATTGGGCATAAAAAACATTATCTGTAATATGGACCCCCAGGGCCCTGATGAGGAGTTTTTCACTATAGGAATGAGAAACCTGGTGTTGCATACAGCTCCCACATCTCTCTTTGGGTCCCTAGTGAATACTCTTGTCCCCCACCTAGGGCAACCCATAAGTGAGGATACTCATACTTTAGCAGATCTGGGGGAGGTTGAAACAATGGCACAGAAGGAAGTATGGGCCCCGAGTGAAAGGAGAAGTGCAAAAGGCCCATGACGGTCTCGAGGACCCAGATGTGGGTTGATTTGATAAAGACCAGGGTAGTGAAAGAAAAACTTGATGGGCAGCCCAATAGAATATTGTTAGAACTGTGGCACCAATTAAAGCCAGAGTAGCAGTTCCAGCCACTGAGGTCCAGGACACGGAAACCAGAGTCAAGGCCTCATGCCCAGCCTGTGTCCCTGCAAAACTTCTTGGGAGACAGTACTCAGGATTCGCCTTAGCCCTCGCACCCACAGGATGATCATTGAACATCGTGGTTCGACTGAGGGGTGGGGGTCGAAGTCCCCACCTTGAGGGACATGGTGGGGACCAGAGGCCACATGTAGAATTAACAATTCATTGGTTCCCTGTGAATGTACAATGTGTCCTGGCACTGGTAGACACAGGAGCTGAGTGTTCTTTGATTCATGGCAACCCTGAGCATTTTTCTGGGACACCTTTGATAGATGGCTACGGGGGTAAGGTAATTAAAGTGAAGAAAGCCCAAATCTCATTGGGGATAGGGCGTTTAACTCCAAACGAGTATACTGTGTACATTTCTCCCATCCCTGAATATATTTTTGGGGTAGATATCCTGCAGGACCTGTGGTTACAGACCACTGCAGGTGAGTTCAGACTGTGGGTGACAAATATTAATTGCATGGAGGGCACAAGGAAATTGTAGAAACTCTACAGGAGTTGGAGAGGGTGGGCATCATAAAGCCCAGTCATAGTCTTTTTAATTCCAAGCGTGGCCAGTGAGAAAGCCAGATGGCTCCTGGCATATGACTGTAGACTACATGGAATTGAATAAAGTCACACCCCCTTTGCATGCTGCTGTCCCCTCTATAGCAGACATTCTGGACACCCCAGCCCTGAACTGGGAACATATTATGAAGTAGACCTTGCTAATGCTTTCTTCTCTATTGACATGGCACATAAAAGCCAGGAACAGTTTGCCTTCACGTGGGAAGGCCGGCAGTGGACATTCACTGTCCTTCCACAGGGATACCTCCACAGTCCCACCATCTGTCATGGACTTGTAGCTCAGGACTTGGCCACATGGAAGAAACCACAAATATGGTGGTTATATCACTACATTGATATTATGCTCACAACTGATTCTGTTGCAGATTTAGAAGGGGCAGTTCCTAGACTGTTGCAACATCTATAAGAAAAAGGATGGGCTGTGAACAGCACCAAGGTTCAGGGACCTGGTTTGTCTATGAAATTCTCGGGGGTTGTCTAACCAGGTAAAACTAAAGTTGTTCCTGAAGCAGTTATAGACAAGGTCCAGGCTTTCCCCACCACTACCACTGTGGCAGTATTACAAGAGTTTCTGGGTCTTTTGTGCTACTGGAGAGTGTTCATCCCACACTTGGCACAAATTCTGAAGCCTTTATACCGGTTGGTATGAAAGGGCCTCAGGTGGGACTGGGATGAGACATGTGCAGCTGCTTTTACTGCTTTTACAGGCCTTGAATGTAATGGACTCATCAAGGCCCTCTAAGCCACATGTTCATATAACCAAAGATGGTTATGGGGTCTTTGGCAGTGGCTTGAACGGACACGCCAATCTATTGGATTTTGGTCATAACTTTGGAAAGGAGCAGAGGTCTGGTACACCTTGATAGAGAGGTAAGTAGCTGCTGTGTACCATGCCTTGCTGGCTACAGAGCCCATTACTGGAACAGCTCCAACCAAGGTAATAACCACCTATACCATCGCGGGGTTGGTGCGAGACTGGACCCAAAGACCACAGAGTGGCAATGCACAGACACCTACACTGGCCAAATGGGGTGCATATTTACAGCAGTGCAGAGCCCTCTCTCCTAGCCCCTTAAGTGGAGAACTCCAACGCTTATTGGGGCCAGTGACCTATACCAGTGGAAATCAGGAAGAACTGCTTTTAAGCCCTTGGTAGCCGAGACTCCTTATCAGGAGGGAAAAGCTCCTATACCTGAAGATGCTTGGTACACAGACGGCTCCAGTCATGGGCAGCCCCCGAAGTGGAGGGCTGTGGCTTTCCATCCTAAGACTGAGACAATATGGATGGAGGATGGAGAGGGGGAGAGCAGTTAATGGGCTGAGTTGCTGGCATTATGGCTCATGATCACCCAGGAGCCTTCCCCTATAGTTGTCTGCACTGACAGCTGGGTTGTCTACTGGGGCTTGACCCTGTGGCTACTGACATGGTATCATGCCAACTGGATGGTTGGTCACTGGCCCCTTGGGGGGCAAGGGTTGTGGCAAGACCTATGGGCCTCTGGTTAGACTAAGACTGTTACTGTACATCACGTGACTGGCCATTTGCCTTTGGCATCCCCAGGGAATGATGAAGCAGACACATTGGCCCAGGTGCGTTGGCTAGAAGGAAAGCCTGCCTCTGATATGGCTCAGTGGCTACACCAGCATTTGTTGCACGTGGGACAAAAAACAATGTGGGCTGTAGCCTGTCAGTGGGGCTTGCCACTAACCTTTGAAGAGGTAAACAAAGCCCGGAAGGAGTGCCTTGTGTTCTCTAAGAGGAACTTACAGCAAGTCCCACAGCAACATGGGACAATAGTAAGGGGGCCGATACCCCTTGTCAGGTGTCAAATAGACTATATTTGGCCTCTGCCCATTTCAGAAGGATATTGGTATGCCATGACTTGTGCGGATATGGCTACTGGACTATTGGTTGCTTTCCCTGCACGTCGTGCAGATCAGCAAACCACCAAGAAAGGCCTGAAGCATCTCTTTGAAGCCTATGTCTGGCCGCAGGTGATTAAGAGCGATCAAGGCACCCACTTTACTGGACATGCATTACAGGAATCAGTGCAGCAATTAGGAATAAAGTGGAAATTTCATGTACCATATAATCCTACCAGGGCAGGCATGATAGAGAGGTACAAAAGTTTGTGGAAATCTGGCCTGAAGTCAGACATCAGTAGTCTACAGGGTTGGTCAGTTTGTCTATGGACAGTGCTGTGGTGTTTGAATGAGAAGCCCCATAAAGGAGCTTTGAGCCCTGTGGATATGCTCACACACCTTGCTGCCTCTTCTATACAATGTACGTCCAAACCCAAGAAGAGCTATTGAAGCCAGGATATGGCTAGCAGAGCAACATCCTACCACCAGCCCCTACTGCATTAAGCCCTGGAGACACTGTTGAATGGCCCTGGCCCTGGACATTTCAACACATGGACCATCAGTGGCTGGCCCTTCTGGCACCTTGGGGGAAAGGCCTGGAAGCTGGCCTCCTGTGTGTTCCTGGAGTAACAGCTGAATGGCCCCCAAAGGTTATGGTAGTGTACCCAAAACGTCCAGGAGGTAAGAGCATCTTGCAGGAAAGTTTTTTTTTTTAATCTTTACGGCCAGTGAATGTACCTCCTGTAGTCCTATATATTGACCCATCTGTAACTCCCACAGGGAGGGGGGTAAAAGTCTGGTATACTAGAATTATGCCTCTGTTAGCAAAAATATGGTACTGCACACTAGCAAGATAAGTGTCTTAGTCATCCTTGGCTGCTGTAACAACATACTGTAGCATGGGTGGGTTAAACAACAGATATTTATTTTTCACAGTTCTGGAGGCTGGGTGTCTCGGCACAGAGTGTCAGCACGGTCGTGGTCTGATGATGGACCTCTTCCTGGCTTGCAGTTGTCTCCCTTCTTACTTTATCTTCCCATAGCAGAGAAAGAAAACTTTGGTGTTTCTTCTTCATCTTACAAAGGCACTAATCTCATCATGAAGACTCCATTCTCTTTACCTAATCTAAGCCTAATTACCTCCCAAAGGCACTGCCATCTGATACGATCATATTGGGGGTTAGGGCTTCAATGTATAAATTTGAGGGACATACTCAGTCCATAACAGTAGAAGAGTTACAGTTGTTCCATATACTTGCAAACACTTAATATTTTCATTCCTTTTAAATGTTTGTCAATCAGTAATATCTCACTGAGGTTTAATTTGCATGTTTCTCATGACTTGCAGTTGATGGAAATATCTTTTCATATTGTGGAGAAAATGGAAGTTCCTATGGCCAGGATCCTCACCTGACCCTAAAATACTTGATGATTTAATTGGCCTACTCCTAGGCAAATGCTTCCACACCTGTTGGCAATAAGCCTTTATTAACTGAGTCACTATATAAAGAGCTTCCCCCAGTGCTTGGGATGGAGGTGGATTAGCGACCTTCAGATTGCTGGATGCAGACTTGATTTTAGTACTCCACCTACTGCTTGAGAATAAAGCTGGGTATAAACCCTTTTACTCCAAGAGCTTCTGTTTTCATTTCTGGGTCCCACCCACCAAATCCATAGTGAACTTGCCTGGGGCTGAAACCGTCAGGTAAAACACATATATTTACAGTCCTTTTAGATATCTTTTTCTGTGAAGTGCCTACTCGAGATTTTTCCACATTTTTACTTTTGTTTTGTTTTTAAATTTATGCATAGGAATTCTTTAAATATTCTGGACATGAATTACTTGTCAAAGCTTCTTTTATTTTTGGCATTACTTAGAAATTGGTGTAGCTTATGGCCAAGAAAAACATGAGACTTATTTATTTATTTATTTTATTAAGGTATTATTGATATACACTCATATGAAGTTTCACATGAAAAAACAATGTGGTTACTACATTTACCCATATTATCAAGTCCCCACTCATACCCCAATTCAGTCACTGTCCATCAGTGTAGTAAGATGACACAGATTCACCACGAGACTTATTTTTAAAAGTTGCTTTTAATCTCCAATACTGTGCTGGGCAATTGATTTCTTCCAAGTTTAATGCATCTTTCTTGCCAATAGCAATTTTGGGACTTCAAGTCTGTCATTGGTCATAACCAGCTAGAAACTATACACAAATTTAATCAGCACATATATTAATATTCTTCCATCAAATCAGTACAAATGTAGCAAGACATGTGCAAAGAGAGCCCAGATCCCAAACCTAGAATCCTACTTCAGCTTGGCTTAGGTGTTGGTTTTGTGAGTTGTCCTTTGAAATCTAAGCCTTCACAACAAGCCACTTCACAGTGCATTCTACTGAAAAATAAGTGTACAAAACCACAGAATCTCTAAATTAAACTCACCTTTTAGATTTTAAACTTTCATTTAGTCTCTTCATAAAACTCAGGATATTTTATAGCAATAGCTAGGACTTCTTGCAGATGTAATTACAGCTGGTTAATGATGCTTTTAATATCCTGAGATACTATTTCTATGGGTACATAGCTGTAAATATTATAAATAGCTTTAAATACTTTAAATGCTTAAATACTATAAATAGGTATAAGCTCTCCTATTATCCTTTCTCATTTTTATCTTCATGTTCTCACGTAATCCTTTTCTTTATCCACTCTTAAGTGTCACTTTCCTTGTTGGAAAAGACAGAAGTAAAATAGGTGTTAATATTGCTTTCTTCTGTCAAAAGTAATATTACACCATTTTCCTGCTACAGTGGATTTATCTCTTCCTTGTTCTTCTCTACCATAAACTTATTTTAAAGCATGAACACACATAAACACCTTAGTCAGTGGTATGGGAAAATCACAGGGGAATCATAGTTGTAAAGGCAGTTCTTCTGGTTATTGACATCATTGAAATGAAGCTTCTCAAGGCAGACACTATTGAAATTGTTATTGTTTATCTCACATAACAACAAGTGTGTGTGGAATTTAAAATACATCAATATTTGTTTAATTAATAAGTGATTGCTTCCTAGGAGAGACTGAGTTCTATGAGATCAACACTAGCTCAACTGCCATTCATGGATATTGAATATCTTATTACAAACTGGGTACCTGCTTCTAAATTCCCCACATCTTCTTCCTTTTTCCCATTTTTTCCCCTGTATGTCGCCTCTACTCTCTGCTTTCATCCATTACTTTCTTCATTTCTTCTGTAACATAAAGTCTCATTATTGGACAGTGGAATTAAATTAAATTTTGGAACATTTGGAATTGAGTCTCAGTTTATCTTGTTAGGTAAACAAATTTAGGCATATTATTTATTTTCTCTATGTGTTGACTTTCTTATTTATATAATGGGGATGATAATAACCACTTGATTATTAGTGAGAATTAGATGTGATGCTGTATTTGAAGATAGCTGGCACATAGTAGGCAGCTTGTGTCAGTATTCTTTTTTCCTCTCTTCATGCGTGCTTCTTTCTAACTCTTCTTCCCCCTTCTTCCCTTTTTTTTTTCCTTATTTCTCCCCTCCTCTGGCCTTTTCTCCTTTTTTGTCAGGAGCCAGTCCGATCCGCCCATCTGATGGCACAGCCCACACACACTCGGTAAGAAGTAACCGCAATGCAGACTTCTGAAAGGAACATCCCTGCTATCTCTCCTTATTATTATGGTGTTTGGAAATGTTGTTATTGGTCACTTTCACACCTAAATTGGAAAACCAAATTTAAATACCCTGGAAGAAATGTTAGAGGGAAGACCCCCCTAATTCTAACAGGTGGTAAAGATACCTCGAGACAACTGCTGGGCATAAAAGCCACGGGGCATAAACCTGTAAAGAAGTAAGAAGAGCTAACCTTTTCAAAGAACATTGCTTCTCTCTCACTTACCAACTGTACATCTCCCTGTATGACCCCGGAAGATGGCTGGTTAGCCAGAGACGGGTAAGATTCCTCAAGGGAGGAACAACCTAAGACAGGCACAGTAGCAGGGGGGCCAGCAGGTGAACAATAGGGGGTCAACAGAGGCGAGGTTTAGAACCTCACCCGTCCCCCCAGTTTTGAAAGAAATCTTCTGTGCCCATGGCTGTTGTTGCCCTTGTCTAGTTTGAATCAATACTTAGCCTATAGGCATGGACTTCACAGTCTACCCTTGCTCTCCTTCTGCACTAAACTCTACTTTCATCTTTATTTTACATCAAGATTTTAACAGCTTTTTATTAGAAACTGTAATCTTTATTACTTTTACCTACTACTTTAACATTTTATTGAAGTGTAATAGGAGGGGGATGCGGAGAAGATATTGGAAAGAAGTATCAAGTTATAATAAATGGAGATTGTCTGAGTGGGTTCCAGTTCCCCTTCCCCCACCCCTATGTGGCCTCCAGATGGCATATTTGATGAATGTGGAAATAGGTGGGTTCAAAGAATAGGTGGTTCCCTTTGGCTAACCTGCCAGAGAATAGCTTGGCAAATTATAAAAGTAATAAGAACAGGGCATTGCCTGACTTCAGATCAGAAAAATCTCCATTGTAAGTCTTACTGAAAATGGGTCCGAGGCACACTCCATGAAATATATCCCTGCCTGCCAAAAAGTCATCGTGTCCTTTTGGAGAGAGCCTCTTTCTTTCCTACCGGAGATGAAGAATGGGAGTATAGCTATGAAAGAATAAGAACTCTACATAAAAACAATAGAACAGTAAACTTTAAATAGTCATCTGTAAAAAAAAACAAGAATCTGGCACCTACCTAACCTTTGTAAGATTTTCTGACTGCAGTAACTAGGAGCAAAGCTTACTTAGAAACAAGTAGACCGCTAAGACATGCCAAAATGATTTAATCTCATTTTTCAAACTCATGTAACCATGCTATGCGTCAATTAAATGATTAATAACTGTACTTTATGTAATCTAAGAGTATATAAACAATCTGCTAGTTTTGATTAAAGGCCAATCTCAGCTTTTGCTAGTGTCTGTGTCCTCATTCATTCCGTCAGTCGCCAACACTGTCCATCCTTCAGGGACTCCTGGACTTACTGGAGCTGGACTCTGGCACTTTTTATCTTCTAGT